>JAHWFO010059906.1:399357-452016 GCA_023313115.1 Rhysida immarginata
AGCTGATACTGTAGAAAGTGACACTGAAGGTGCTGCTGGTATTATTGAAACAACAAAACCAGTGATCGTGAGTCAGAAGGTGATTCAGTGATTACACAGATTCATTATTCAGATTCAGATTAATTGACATTAGAATAAGAATTATTAATGTATTAGGTATTAAAATGTAATAAATGTGAATTAAATCATCTTCATTCAAGTGTAAATTTTTGTTATTAAAATCATAATCATAGAAAGGTATGATTATGGTAAAACTTAAAACACTAGTGATTTATTAGGAGCTTTAGCATAAAAGCTACTTATAAGAATGCGCCCTTGGTCTGTACGTTTATCCGGCCGGCCGTCCGTCCGGCCGCCGTTTGCACGATAACTTGAAAACGGATTAATTTTTTCAAATTCTGTTTTCAGAAATATGACTATCAAAGTCTTAGCTCGGCCGTATCAACTTTTCAGAATTTTTCGTGGACCCCTTCAAGTCGAATTCACGTGTTAAAACAGTGAGTGTAAAAAATTCAAAGATACTGGCATGTCATATAACAACTGATTTTTCAAGAAGGAATATATTGTTACTTTCTGTTCATCTTTTAAGCATTATTGACATCGGCGCGCGCACGTGAAATCGCTTTGTCGACGCACGATTGCTCAAGTGCTCATAAGCTTATTATTAAGTAGCGGAAAAATGAAGCTACTTATTGGTTTTATTTTACACACGATTTGAATCACCCTTCATCATTTCTACATTTTTTGAGGTAGAAGGTTGAAATTCGGAATGTAGCTTACGATGGGCATGTCCATCTACACAATTTGGCTTGGTTTTGATTGGTATACGGGGGTCGGAATTACGGGAGTGGGATTCTGAGAGGGTAACATATCTATGTGCTATTTAGGTACGTAAAGACATAAAATACAGTATCCAGATTCCTCTAGGCAAGATCTACATTACTATGATGTTTAGGCCGAATTGTTCCAGTGGGATCGGATTTGCGGGGGTGGCAGTCACTTGGTCCTTTGAACTACGGCAACATATGCCATGTGATATATCATACGTTCGGAAATGATGAGAAAGGAAAGAAGATACGAGGTTTTTTTACATTTTTTACATATTACTTTCGAGAAAATCAATTTATTGATTAAAAAACACTTGGGGAGAGGTAAAAAATGCAGATAAATGGTTAAAAGTAGATGACTTGCCTTATCCTACTCGGGAGGCGGAGGGGGGAGGGGGTGAATATCTTTTTAATAAACGTATAAATGTCTTTTTGCTTCACTGCTAAAGCTCCTTCTTGGAATGTTTACAAGATTTTATTACTGATGCATTTCAATCAATTTTTATTAATTGGACCGTTTATTTCAAATTCAGTATTTTACTTCCCGTTACGAAATCAAACTTCCACTATGCCAACACAGACAATCTGCTATTTCCTAATTGCAGTATTGCATTTTGGTAACATAAATAACTGCACTCCTTAACCAAATAATCAATATGGGTTGACCAGAGACCACGACCCAGCCCCCAACTTGCAAAAGAAAGAAAATACCTGGAATTAAAATCTAAACAAAACAGACTACATGTTTATAAGGCTAACATTTGTTCTCTTTTAGGCTAACATGTGTTTTAGGTTCTCTACATTTCTCAAAAGTTACTCACTTATTTTTAACAACCTGTTTAATATGAAAATTCAAAAAGAATGTATATGAATTGCCCAAATGAAAGTGAGACTCTTGTATTTGCGAATTTAAATAACATTGTACCATGAAAGGCAAGTGAGCACAAAGGATATGCCGAGATCTGGTCAAATACAATTAGTCATAACCATGGAATCGATTAAAGCCGTGGACAATCCAACTTACTATCCTGCGATTATCACATACTCAAATCGTTGAAAAAAAGCTCAAGGTAGTCCGTTTTTCCCTCCGATTAACCAAATCTAGTTGGTCACTTGTTCGAACCCACAATGCTGCGGATATGTAGCCCATTGCACATTCCAAACAACAAATCATTACAGAAAAAAAAGTCTCACTTTTATTTGGCTGAACAATAACAAATTCTATATTTTTAACAGAAAATAGAATTTTAAATAATTTTTACTTATTATAATTTTAAATTTATATATCTTTCTCTTATGAAAATAGGCAAAGATGTATCGCACATACGCAGATAAATCGAGATGGAAATTTCGTCAACAAAAATGTAATGTTATTTATTTTTTTAATTATTTTTTTTCGTACTAATTATTAGTTGGGTGTTTTAGCTTTGAATTAAAAATAACAGTAGGAACTCCGTACATCTAAGTCGACGGTTCCAAAAAAAAATATGATGCACAGAAAAATTATTTAAAAATGCTCCATTCGTATAATCTTACGAATATGAATTAAATTAAGATTAAAAACAAGCATTAAGGAAAAAATACAGTTTTTAATCTTGTATTTACATTTGTTTATGTAATTACGAATGTTTTCAGCTGATACTTATTCATTTAAATGATCATTACTTACAGCATTAAGCGCATGAAGTACGTCGTCTTACTGGCGAGTTAATCAGTACTAGCCGAACCCATGAGCCAAAAAGTTATATCAACTAATCATGTCATTACTGATTAATGATCCGATGTTTATCTGAAGAAATGAATACAATAATTCATTTAACCCTTCATTGCAAATTTGGAAAATGTTCTCAATACAACATACACAATTTTTCTTAATAAAACTAAAATGTGTTCAGTTTTGATATGTGACCTTTCTGTTATGTTTTAATTGAGGTCAACCCAAGTATCGAATTCGATTTTGAGGAAAAAAAAAAGGGGGCGGGGCTTCATATAAAACATATAAATTTTATCAATAAATAATAGTCTATTAAACATCGATAGAGAAATTGACATATTCGATAAATACAGAATGACTAATTTATTTCATTGTAGACTTTATTTTTATGGTGAACTTCATTATATAGTCATCATAGCATTTTGTTGTGAAACTTCATTTACACTTACTTAATCTTAGAATTTCTTGCTAGAGAAAATAAAAAGTTACATATTGACCAGATGAAAAACACTGGATTTGGAAGAACAATTTCTAGACTTTTAAAAATCTGAAATGCTTTGTGGTTTATTGACGTACACTTTATCCTTAAGATACCCCTTGAGAAAGAAGTCTAACGGTGTCAAGCCACACGATCGCGGCGGCCACTTCACATCACTTCGGCTGCGAGATAACACGACCATTAAATTTTTCTTGCAATAACTGCATGGTTTTATTGGCCGTGTGAAATGTTGCACCGTTCTGTTGAAACCGTTAGGTTCAAATTAGTCCGTTAGACTCTTGTATACGAGAAGGTGCATTACGGCATCTGCAAACATTTTTCGTAAAATTTTCACCATTTTGAAGGGAATTTTTACAATTTCTACGCATTGTTCAATTGCATACTTTAGCATAATCTAACTTCAATGTTTAATAATGACAGGATATAAAAATTTTTACTCTAGATATACCACGAAAAAAATACCGGCAAAATAAAAATGTCGTTCATTTTGGGACACTCTTTATAATATCCGTATTATTGAATAGTTTTACAGAATACCTTATTTTCATCTGCAATAATACTCTTATATTATATGGAAAAAAGTATTCGGACACCTGACGAAACATGCAAATTTTTTTGCAATTCAAATTAGAAGTATGCGCGTATCCTTGTAGTCAAAACTAGTTAGTTGGAAAAACACAAAGGCCACGCGGAAGTGAGTTAACAGAGTTTCAAAGAGTTAAGGTCATTGGGTGCCATATCTGCTATGTTTCATTCGAGGAATTGCGAGACGATGAGATTCGAAGATGGAAGACTAGTGGTGCAATTACTGCAAAATCGCGTCCTGGCAGGCCTCGTGAATCTTGAGACGGATGTCGGTAAATCAGTATCAGCCAGTCCTGTGTACCTGATCTAACACTAAAACTATCCGAAATGAGCTGCATTCATCAGGTCGTCTTGATAGAGTAGCTACGCACAAGCCTTACGCCACTTCTGCAAGCGCTAAACGACGTTTGAACTGGTACTTAGCTCGCCGTTCCTAGATTTTACAAGGCTATTTTGTGGAACGACGAATCGCGATTTACACTTTGGAAATCAGATAAGCGCGTGGGTGTTGTGATTACCTGGAGAACGATTCCATCCAGACTGCATTGTCTCAACGGTAAAGTCTGGAAGAGGATCTGTAATGATTTGGAGCTTTTTTTCGTGGTTTCTGAACATTCTGAACGATTCCATGTTTCCCTACTCTGTGGCAATTTTTTAGTAGAGATTGTGTCATTTCCAGCAAGACAACGCTCCGTACAAGGGTTGTAACAGAATGATGTCGACTTTTTGGATTGACACCCCAAAGCCTAGTCCTCAATCCAATAGAAAGCCTTTGGGACGAATTGGAGCGTAGAATTAGAAGTTTGGAAAATAGACTTTCTTCACTGTTTGCTTTGGGCGTTTGCTTTACAGGAGTGGAAAAGAATTTTGCAAGCAGTTTTCCAGAATTTAATAGAATGACGAAGAATACCTGCAGTCAAGGTGGCCGCCACAATGTATTAATTAAATTTTTCCGAATTTTTTTTTCCATATAGTGTAAATCTTAATACACTCTTCGGTAATTATGTAGATAACGGCCTCCACCCCAAGTTGCGTTTTTTCCTACCTTGCGTTGATTTTTAATATACATCTTGGGTTGCTTAGTGCTTTTGGGAGGGTGGACGAAAAATTTAGTTTTTATTTTTGGTGGGAACTGTTTTATTTTCACTCGAAAGCGATCTCCTTTACATTTAATGGCGCCGACTTCCTTCTTCCAGATACTAGATGTGCAACGCCATCTGGTGGTAACGATTGAAGTCAGGCACGGAAAAGCAGACGATGGTGAAAATGGTCAATAGAAAAATACTGACCATTAGCCTCCTGTAACCGGCCGGGGGGAAACCAACTGCCCCCTGTGACCAAACAGGTTGGGGTATATATCATTAACTTACCCCCGGAGGCGTTCGAGTAACGGAAAACAATGACAATGATCCTTATTGAATGAGGCCCGCAGCGCCGAGAGGGTTAAAGTTTGATAAAATTTAAAGCTAGTTAATTTTTTCCTTAGATAACCTCTCTAAACAGACGGCTGATAGTTCGTCACTGGAACTACTTTCAAAGCAAATTCCGTGTCTAAACTAATTGCTGTCTTCATGGTTTCTTAATTGAAGGAACCATGGCTGTCATCAAAGCGAGACCTGGCTTCAAGCGCTGTCGCTAGATGGCGTTGCGTGTTTGGAAGCCGGAAGTCGTCGCCATTAAAGTTAGCGGAGATGCTTTCGAGAGAGAGAAAAAAAAGGCGTTCCCACCATAAATAAAAACTAAATTTTTCGTCCACCCCCCCAAAAAAACTAAGCAACCCAAAATGTATGTTAAAAATCAACGCAAGGTAGGAAAAAATGCAAGTTGGAGTGGAGGTCGTTATCTACATAATTACCCAATCTTCATATAGCACCGAAAACGATTTTTCCATATAATGATTCACATTCTCTTATAAAAGTTTTCAATATCAATAATAGACAAAAGCACTTATTTCGTTTGATTCTAGTATAAAGCTTATATAACTTACTTTTATAAATGAAATGAAGCTGCACATCAGAAGAGTTCATAGCATTCTAACGGGCTCTTGTATTTTCATTTTTTAGAATTTTATAACATCACATGGTTTTGCGTTCGACTAATAAAGGAAAAAGAAAATATGTCAACACTTTCTGTGAATCGTTAGCACAATACAAAAATCAGTAACAATTAAAATTCATCCATACTTAGGCTGTGTTTAAAAAGTTCCGCCGCTACCGACTGCTCGATAACGAATCAAATATCAATTTTGCGTGTCTGGGCTATTTAATATTCAATTTTAAAAAAAAGCATTACTGTGTCTAAAATTTTAAGTACCAGCGACCAAATATAAATGTTTCCATATCCGATTTATTTGAAATTCAACTTTAAAAAAAACCATTTCGGTAGTACAGAAAATAGGCAATGCCAGACACGACTAATCCCCAGCGTTTCATGTTATTCGATAATACAGGAGATTCTGGTTATTTTAGCCACTGGATAATCGGGGCAGCCGTATATTAGGGACATAGCTCAAAGAGAAAAAAGCCGATAGCATGCCGTTTAATTGGGACTTTTTCCGCCTCCTCCCAATGGAATGGAATCATCAACTTGTCCGCTTACACTGGTCAACAACATTTTTGCTACTGGGGAAAATATAAGTGTTCTAGACTAATTTGAGTGTACTGATTCCAAATGTGAACTCCGAATTTCTTTATTATGTCAGGATCTCGAGCTATAGTACTACCAATGTCTGGATAGTTGATACAAGCCCTTTTACTTCGATTCATGGTGATCCTAAAAAATTTTTAACATGAATTTAGCATCATAATTAAATAAATTACAAGTAATCATTATAGTATCTACTGTATATAATGTTTAAAGGTACACAAACAGCAGGATGGCAATAACTTTACATCCTGATGTGATAGCGCAATTTGGAGAGGGAGAGGCCGGGGCCGGTGGGTTTCACTGAATCTTCACCCCCCCCCCCCGGCTGCTGCGACCATAATACAGCAGTCGTGAATCCAGGTCCATCCAGGGACCCAATTCGCCGGCCTCTGGCTATGCAGGCCCTGGATGGACGTATTGGATCCCAATTCATAAATTTAAAAAATTAGTCTAAAACATCTACATGTGTCAAGTAGCTGACAAAATGTATTTTTTGTTGACCAGTGTTATCAGTTGGTCATTGTCTTAGAATTTATTCTCTTCTGCGGTCTTCAACTTGCAAGTGAATCAACAAGTAGAGCTTTTATAATCCCATAAGTGCCATTTAGTACGTGATAATTTTGTGGAAGCACGGAAACATTAGTACTCTTCTTCTAATAAATTCCTTCTTGTGCAAATGACCACTCCAACCAACCTCCAACATTCCTTGGAGGTAATTCCTTCCTTACCAACAGGTATTACTAAACACATCAAATGATGTGAAAGCCGGTGTATGGCATGGTTCTATCCTTGGACACCATCCATTTACTTTTTTAATGGTTTTCTGAAGCTTGGTTAACGCAAATTATACTTTTTTATAGATGATACGGGTGTGATGATATGAGCGAGCCACGCTCGTTTACATAAGGCATAATCATAGAAGGCAGCACATTCATACATCACAATCAGCACGAATGTGACGCTACAGTGGCGATATTTAAAATTAACACTTACTTTCTGGATAGCCCTCGTATTTCAATAAACTCTTCATTGCTCATTTAATCTGTAATTTGAATTTATTATTTTTAACTTTACATTTTTAACTTTTGACAATTCATATACCGTATTTTCCTAACTTTAAATTATTCGCACTTTTTTCCATGACCTTTCCCTCTTGCAGGGCCGTGCGACTAATATAGCGAATGCGACGTATACAGGGTGACCCTAACTTATCCAGCATAATTGTTTAAGAACATTGTATGGTTCAAATGGAACAAAAAATGTCCTATAAACATCACATCTATTTAAAGTCGTCTTTAAGTCGTCGTTTGTCTATTTTCTTGTAGAGTTCTTAAAGCAAATAAAGAAAACACTTGAGAGTGCAGATCACTTTTATTCTGCATACTGACAGAGCATCACATTGAACTACAAAACAAAACTAAAATGATAGAAGGAATAAGAATAAGAAGAAAGTAACAAATCAATGTCGAGGAAACCCCTCAAAATGGTTACCCCCAGCTCCAATACACTGGTTACATCTTCGGACAACTGAGCTTGTAGCTGCCACAATCTGGTCAGGTGTAATTGCTCGACTACAAGCTTGAATGGATGCAATGAAAATATGCAAAACAGGAAGAGTACATTTAAGAATAAATAGGTAAACCTACGTTTTTTTCTAAGAAAAGACCCTAAATAAAAGAAAATAGACAAACATCGACATCTCACACACGATCGAAACTAGATGTAATGTTTTTAGGACATTTTTTGTTCCATTTGAACCATAAAATGTTCTTAAACAAATATGCTGGATAAGTTTGGGTCACCCTGTATATGGAATTTACGAGAAAATTTTTGAACTTATTATTTACGAATTTCATCCAGTGGAGAGTTCACCAGCATAGTACTTTAGAGACTTGTACAGTTCGACTTATATAGCGAATACGACGTATATATGTTTTTTTCACGCTTTTTTGAATTTCTCGCTAGTGCGACTAGTATAAAAGTGTTACTTATAATCCGAAAATACGGTAATTGGGACAGCTGCTTAATCGGGGAAAAAGGAACAAGTCCTGATGTTCCTGTAGCCGATACTGTATAGTACACACGAGCCTAGTTTCAGTTGACTTTTTGACTTAATCCCTGTAAAATGTCACGTCAATAGGTGAAATAGTATAGGAGATCACGTAACTCCCAACGCATACACCCATATACACATACTCACTTCTGTTTTACTAAAAATGAATACACATTGGCGAGCAAAAAAATCGATTTAGCCTACCACTATATTGTGCACTTGGGAGCGTCTTTCTCAAATTACATTTAATACAAAATAAAGATTTAAACTGGAATAATAAATAGTAAAGTTATAATAAGTTATTATAGCAAACATTTTGCCTTCAATTAAAATTTGGAAAACATGCAAAGTGCAGAATTCGGTTCATTCGATTTTTTTCTGCTCGCCAATACTGTAGATTACTTGTAAAGTAAACCAGATTCGGTAAAGCAATGATTTTTAAATAATATCATTGCGGGTTTGTTCATAGGGGCTGCTAGAAGGGTGATAATTAAGGATATGCCTTCTGTGCATACGGTGGTGGAAAAGTTTATGGAGAACACATCATTGATCGGACTCACCCATATCAAATCAAATAGAAGCAAACCGTGGAAAATCTTTTGGGTGTTATTTATCCTCGCCGGACTTTCTATGGGACTCTATCAATCTAGTGGAGTAATCAAGGAATACAGAGAGTAAATCATTAACGTTATTCTCAATATGAAAGAATTCTTATTTAACTTGTCTAACTTTTTATTAATTAAATATTTCAATTTTAATATAGAGAATTTTTAGCTCAAAAGATATCTTTCAACGACAATGAAACTCTGCCGTTTCCAGCAGTCACCATTTGCGACAATATTTTAATCAGCCAACAAACCGAAAAAGAGTTCAGTGAAAACGAACATATCAGGCCATTCTTTGAGTATTTAAAAAACGGACCAGTGAAAACTCATGAAATCTATTATGATGAAGAGGTAAACTTATACAGGCTGATCAAAAAGTCTCTCTATGATAAGATAATTTAATAAAACGCAGACTACATTAGATAGATACATGCAGTTTTGAGTATTGTGGTCTTCATTTGAGAAAGTTTTTCATTCCTGAATAAACTTCAATATGTACCCCTTTTATTGCTCAGAGAGCATCCAAACGATATTCAATTTCTTGCCAATTATTCGCCAGCATGTCTCCATCTGTTATTGGTGTCCGCAATGTGTATAAAGGGGCCGAATAAAGTTCCCTCAACACGAAAGAGTCTCAGGGTAAGTTGCATATCTCTGTAAGGATGCATTTCCAGACCTATGTTTATAGGAAAAATATTGTTTCCCGCTACAAACTGTACATGGTATTTTATTCTTGACCTACCTTTCTGAATCACCCTGTATGTATCTATTTAAGATAAATTTTGGTTTTATTAAATTTCTTTATCAGGAAGAGAATTTCTGATACCCTGTTTATTCTAATTTATTTAAATAATTGCTTTGGGACTTGTCAGTTTCAGGAACAAGTAACAAAGACGTTACATCTTTTATCAGTTGCATTAAGATCGGTTTTGTCTAAGACAGTGGTGCTCAACCTTTCAATGTTCACGTCCCCTTCGAATGATTTTTTGGAGCGCTCCGCTCCCAAGTTTTTCTTCTATATTTAATTTTCTTTTGCTGCTGATAGACGGCAACAAGGTTAAAATTCCAAACGAATAGTAGTTTTAACGATTTGTATTTACTTTTTATGCCCCCCCCCCCTACTTTTTTTTTTATTTAGCGCTCCCCTTAGGTTGAGAATCACTGAATTAAGGAATAAAATATGAACTTCTTTGGGATTCTTCAAAAAAGCAATGTTTTATCCATTAACGTTTTATTTAGTTTAGTAATATAACTTGGTGAAGCGTAATTCTCCCATTCTTAGATAAATTTCTCATCGAGTTTCCGCTACTAATTCTTTCTTGTTCTAGGCATCATTGAGAGTACAGGTGTCTCCGTTTCTGTCAAGAAGCCTATTCGTGAGAGAACTAGATGAACTTGGTCGTGAGCAAAGATCATAAATGCAGTTTTATTATTAAATGTCTGTCCCTGATCTTTGGATAAAGTTGGTTTGTGATTAATACCCATTCCTATAACATTAAGAGGATGTTACATGAATGAATGATTCCAGAGTAACCGGAATAAACAGTCTCATTCCTGGATTGGCATGTAGCCTTGGTACTGCCCAATCTAGTTTCCAATTAGCCATCCAGGTCACCTGTGATTATTTTCTATTGGGAGTAAGTGATTGATGTTTTGTATGTTTCATCTATGCCTTAGAATCTGTCTGACAGAGAATTGTTGCTGCTATTGTTCATGTAGGGAGAGAATTAGCTTAACGCTTATACGTAGCTTCCACATTGAATGTATATGGTTAATCGTAATAATAATAAGCACTTATAATTATTCCATTCATTGATCTCTTCCACGTTTTCTGTAATAAATAATAACGGTTTACTGAAAACAAATTCATTGTATAAACTTTTAAAGGAGGTAGTATGGGTGATTCTAAGCAAAAAAGTTCATATGACCATGGGTCCGAATTTGAGCGCTAACTGTGATATGAACAGAAATAAAAATACCGCCACCAAGATCAATAAGTTAATAACTCATGTTCTGCAACTCAGGATAATGAATATTGGAAGAATAATAGGGTACATAAAACTGTGTATACCGTTAAAATTTGATCGTATTCCAACGAGTAGTTTCCGAGTTAAGCATTCAAAATTGTAACAGTGCTCACATGCGATTACTAACCAGCACTTGTTACGATGTTGAGTGCGTAACTCGGAAACTATTCGTTGGAATTCAATCAAATTTTAACGATTTGCACAGCTTTATGTACCCTATTAGTCCCTCAAGTTTCATCGTCCTAGATGTTATAGAACCTGAGTTATTAACATGTTGATCTTGGTAGCGGCATTTTTATTTCTGTTCATATCTCAGTTAGCGTTCAAATTCGGACCCATAATCATACGAACTTTTTTGCTTAGAATCACCCATACTACCTCCCCTAGAAGTTTGTCAAATGAATTCTGAATCATCTTGTATACTACTAAGATGATTTCCCTGAAAGAGAAAAATAAATACAACCTGTGACAATAAAGTTCGGTGAATGATGGCATATTGAGAGTGGATTGCTCGCTTACATGAAACAGCAGTTACTATCCTTCAAAGGAATCCCCGTCGATGGTAATGCACTTTTGGGAACGCCTGTACAAGTCCTGGAAACTTCTGGCGTAGTCGATTTTAGGAATAGCCTTCAGTTGGGTCGTAACATTACGTTGGATGTCTGGCCACTTCGGGGGGCGTCTTCTACGGTGTTCCGGCCTCCTCGGAACCGTTTAAACCACTCATAATCACACTTCAAAGTAATAGCACTTTCTTTGTAAACTGTTATCATCATTTCATGAATCTCTTTCGTTCGCTGATCCATTTTGGGTTTCGACCGCGCGTACTACGCCTTCTCTCTTCAATGTCCTGTTTAAACACAATAAACACACTCGCAGCGCTGATTCTCTCAAATTTGTTTAAACATGTCTCGACCTGTCTGGGGCAGGATACGACGATGGTGCACTCTTACGTCCGTTAGCAATTTGACGTCATTCACCGAACTTTATTGTCACAGGTGATAGAACTTGATATCCTTTCTTTTTTTTCTTTTTTTTTTTAGGTATTTGATCAGTTGAAACATGAGTACTTGACAAAACTCGCCAAATATAATTATGTAAATATACCTCGTTCTAATATTTCAAGCAGCATTTTAGCATGTACTTGGAACAATGTTTCTCTTTTAAAGTAAGCACTATTCACGTTGCAAATATTTTAATTTACATCTCTCTATTTTATAAGAAAACTAGCAGAGACATCCGGCGTTGCCCGGGCATTTAAGCTTAAATGTGTTCGTAGGAGAAACATGGCGATCTCAAATCCACTCCGAAGAACAGTCGGCAAAAAAAGTACTTAGCCACCTTCCATTAATTTTCCCTTTAACAATTCCAGTAAAAAGTAAATTCACGTGCACCAAAATGATCATACCCGTATCAATCAATGCACACAAAGAAAAACTTTTTATCGGAATTGTTAAAGGGAAAATTAATGTTTAATTTTGGAAAATTAATGGAAGGTGGCTAAGAATATTTGTTGCCGACTGTACCTAATAACTGCACCGGCTTTTGATTACACTTGACCTTAGAGGCATTGTTACGCATTTCAAAGCAATTTTTTTTCACCAACTATCTGAACGCCTCTTAGGCCTGAAAAGAGATAGGTGCATCTCCAGGTGGCCGAGAGGGCTAGGGTGTAGGCTTTCTAGTTCTCGAGTCCGCCTGGTCGTGGGTTCGAATCCCGCCGTGGGCATGGATGTTTGTGTTTGTCCTGGGCTGGGTACTGATATAACTTGTGTAAAAAGGCGCAAAATGACCTTAGTAGTCGACGCCAAAATTTCTAATAAACCAAACCTTTGCCTCCTCGACAGATAATGCCCTAACCAGGCCCGTTTTAATGGCAGACTTCTGTTGTTGCGTTTGGAGGCACAGATACAGATGGCGCAGCTATTCTCTACGCATTAAAGCTCTAGATTAGGAAAGTACTGCCAATGATGTTCTTTTATTCACATCATTGAGTACTGCAAACTTCGTCGTCTGCTACTACATTCGCCATTGTTGGCCCATTTGGTCCTATCAAGTGAGTTTACGCTTCCTATAAAATTCGGATTAAATGTATTTTTTTTCAAAATTGTTTTTATTATTTGTGGGGTCCGGGGTTTTAACCAAAATACGTAATAAGTTATGAGGAGCTTACATCACTACCCGGCCAACCCAACACATCCTTCTGTCCCTATAAAAGTAATGAATTTCAGTCGTGGTCTGCTTAGGGATCAGGATAAACTTCTCCGCAGGGCCGTGCTTAGAGAGTAAATGGAAGGGAGCGTAGATTATCCATATTTTAATAAATTTAACGATCTCCAGATAATTAAAATGTTCACTCGTTATTATTATAAATCCCCTTGTTAAATGAATTCGACTACAGGAGAAACAGTTAAACATCTAAACAAAATTTACTATAAATCTTAATAAAATATACAATCATATATGTGTTAACTTTAAATATTAAATCATTAAATATAATGGATTGCTGGTTCAAGTTTTTTTGGAAATTGAGTGGAAACAGGAGATTACCGTTCCGTCGAAGGAAAAGTGACTGGTCGTCTTCGGCGTCAATGGCGTAGGCGTTGCTTAGGTGGTTCTTCTTTTCGAGCTACAGCCCAAGTCTTCACACAAATAATGATTATACATGGACGCAGAATAATATAGGGCAAAAGTGATTGCCTCAACTTCCACTAAAATAACTTCATTAATTCATCAGTTCTTTAGGCAGGATCCGGTTAACTCTTTTCCGTCCCTCAGCTTTGAATTTGGCTCGCTGCATATAGAAAAATCGTCTCCTCCGTTCATTTGGCTCTTGCAAACCTCTACGATCATCTGCTTCATACCAGCATCTACGTCCATCTACCTCGTTCCTCCCTTCTAGTTGAACAAACTTCTTTTCAAAATTTTGGTGATCCGGTCGTTTCTCATTGGTTAGAAGTGCTCTAAACTCTTCCAAGCGCATAATTATCACGTGTTCGGCTTATTTTTCAACAGGTACGCTTCAATTCCTGAGCAAGAGAAGATATTGTATCAACTCTACACCTGCATGGCTCTTCTTCTACATAGCTCCATCTTGTAATTAATGCCGATTTCCTGTGTTAACGATATTCAAGCTCAAGGCTTCAACATGATTCTAATTCCAAAATGTCTCCTATTAAAATTTATAATAATTTCTTAGGAAACTGTATTGTATTTTTAAGTCCGAATAATGTGTAAATTCTCGTAGCAGGATTACACAAAACGTTGAAAAACGATTGGTAGCCATTTTTCTTCTGAGGTTCAAACATTAATTATGTTAAGTCGGAAAAATAATTTATAAAGTGTGATGGTTCCGGAAATATAACTGACAATCTGTGAATTCTGTAACTATTTTCCTTTAAATTTTGTTTTCAATTATAATTTCTTACATATAAATATAATGATAACGTTGAGTTAATTTAATGATAACCAGATTAAGTTTTTAGTTTTTTTCACCTCATTTATTTATCCTTAATAGACGTATTATATGTGATTAATAAATTATAAAATACATTGAATTTGTAGTTTTTGTAATTTAAAATTATTTTTGAAATTATAAAATACATTGAATTGAATGTGTAGTTTTTGTAATTTTATTTATATTATATGTGATTAATAAAATTTTATCAAATTAATTTTTATATTTATATCAAAAATTTCAATTTACCAATCTTAATTTATTAAATTATTAAAAAAACAATAATTATAAAAAATTTTAAAATTATAATTTAGAAAACCGGTTGTTTTGACTACAAAAAAAATTACAAAAAAAAATGAAGTACACATGCAATGCATTTTGAAATTTATTCATTTATGGAGGTTTATAATATTGACGTAAAAAGTCTACCAAAAACTTATAGTAAAAATTTTCTATATTTTTTCCCACCCAAATAGCAATTTTCGTTATTCAATTTCATACGTTACATTCAAGTTTAATAATAAGTGATAATTAACTTCGCTAAAATAAGATAAAAATAACATGAATTTCACAGACAGTTTTTTGAATTGTGTTTTCTTAAAAAGAACTATATTCAACTAAAAATTATATTTTCTGATCATCTGTGAATTGCACAATGCAACATTTCTGTAACATTCGGTGAAGTTATAATATAAACTTCCTTGCTTCATATTACTTCTTGGGATATTTTAACGAATTTATTAACTTTCAAGGATCCTTACATTTTGCTTATTCGGATTAAAATTTAGGATCAATCGACGAATATTTCATGAAAAATTTAATCTAAATTGCACCTTCCACATGCATTTCAATGCGTTTGGGCCAGTTATTAGTTGACAGCCGTTCTACCAATCAGCAGCTGCGAGTGGCGAGGAAAAGGATTGCTGTACTTTCCTAATCCAGAGCTTTACTACGCATTCTGTCCCGTCAGATCGGCATTTTATACCTCGCTCAGCATTCCAACTGAAATGTTTGCATGGGCGTCTGCGAATTTATTCCTCAGACTGTGCCACGTTCTTGCTGCAAATGTTGGTTATTTTGAAAACATTGTGATATAGTTTTCTTAGAGTTCCTGTATAAAGTGCAACTCTAAGTTCTTTATACAGGAACTCTAAGGTTTCTCTGTCAGCAGTGCCATCTGTTGACGAAATTTGTAACTAATTTTGAAAAACTAACGACGACGAAACCACAAATCCACAATAATCATTTAATAATGCCTCAGATGTACATTTCGAAAGCTATGCTTTCTTCATCAGTGAGTGATAAACAAAACAGAGAACTCGGAATTTATAAGAAAAATACAACAATAAATGACCAATTACAGAAAAGTAACCTTAATAACTAATTACAACTATACTAACACAAAACAAAACAACCAATCACGCTAACCTGTTAAGAACCGATCATTTCAAATTTAAAAATATCCACCTCCAGAAACTACACTTAGAAGGCAATCCACTTATAAGAATCGATATATCGATTACTTAAGAATAAACTTAGCGAGGGGTAACCATTCCCCTACAGGCATAGGGCCGTCATCATTGTTGAGTAGTTGATTAGTTGCTTTGTTTTTTACAATTTCCAGAGATTCTAAAAAACGTATTAACTTGGGATCTTTACCGGAGTGAATAATTTTAAATGAATTGGTATCGTAATCATGCTTTTCCTTCAAAATATGGTCAGCAAAGGATGAAACACCGATTTTAAAATTCTTTATGCTGGCTATGTGTTCTGTCTTTCGTTTGGCCACGCCTCTCAGTGAGCTGCCCAAATAGAAGTGTCCACACGTGGCACACCCAAACTTATAGACACCTGCTCGTTCCTCCGCGGGGATTTTGTCCTTTGCTGCACATAAACTCCTCTTCACCGTATTAACGCTCCTGAAGGCTACTTTAATACTGAAGTCACTACACAGCTTTTTTAGGCCTCGATTCAACTGTACGTTGTATGGTAACACCAATACATTTTTGTAGTCAACTAATTCCTTTCTAAGGGTCGTGACCTGTTCAATCTTCAGGTGTCTACTGATCTTTGTGGTCATTCGGTCGACCATTTTACTTTCAAAACCATTAAACACAGCACAGGATTTTATTAAAGCAATCTCCTTTTTTCTGGCTTCCTCGTTAAGTGGTAGTATCAACGCTCTTCTGACTTGATGGTGGAATGCTGCTAATTTTTGGGAATTACAGTGGTTGGAGTCATCACTCACTGATGAAGAAAGCATAGCTTTCGAAATGTACATCTGAGGCATTATTAAATGATTATTGTGGATTTGTGGTTTCGTCGTCGTTAGTTTGATTATTGTGTCCACAGTTTCTTGGCTGTTTTCTCTTATAATTTTGAAACTTTGTGCAAAAATAAAGCAGAGCGCAGGAAATCTTTCTCAGCCTTCTTTCTATATTAACGTTTTTCGTTAATTGACTTTTCAAATCGTCGCTCATTTTTGGGACACCCTGATAAATGTAATTGTTGTTGTTCTATCACTGATTACAACAGTGTTATAAAAACATACCAAACACTCTCCATGCACCCGATCTTGTCAGTGCGACGTATGGTCTGAAGGTTTTTTACAGGACCCTGCAGTGACGTGCATGGGGGCCTTATAATGGTTTGATCGGGGCCCTTCCATTGGCGTATATTGTGCTTACACATTACGGTCGTAACAATTTTGGATACACTCCAGCAGGTAGCCTGAAACAATTAACTGGGTTTTTTTTGTTCAGTGATTTTTTTTTAAAGACCCCCAGACCCCCCCTCTAACGAACTGATATATACCCCAACCCATTTGGTTACGGGGGGCAGTTGGTTTCCCCCCGGCCGTTTATAGGTTTCGCGACAATTCAGTTGGCACTGGACATTCAATTTCTCGGTATATATCACTTATATCAGGTATATATAATTACTCGGCGCAGCCCCCCAGTCTTTAAAAAAATAACAGTAAAAAAACAGTAAAAAAAACAGTAAAAAAACAGTAAGGAGTTTCAGGGTACCTGCTGGAGTGTATCCGAAATTGTTACAGCCTTACAATTGCATATACATAAACTTGTGTAATATTTTTTTGAATTATGGTAGCAAATTTTATCTTAGAATTGTGAAATTTAATAGATTTTTAAGTTCACAATTTCTGGCAAAAAGCACAGGGCCTGATTGGATGCAAACGGTCCAATTGGTCTCATATCTTATTAAATGAGAATGTTTTTTTGGTCCATTCTATGTACTCTAGAAGTAAGATTCAAAAGTTTATGATCACATTGTATAAAATCTTAAAATAATATTTTCTTGTTATAATCTTTGATTTTCCTTGGATTATTTATAAGTTTAACTAAATCAATAATTATGAGTTCATTAAATACAGCCCGTCTCGCAAAGGACTCCCTGGTTTTAAGAGTAAATATCTCGGAAACTGAGATCGATAAAAGAATGAAACAAGTAGTATATTTATTTCGAAAGCCTTAAAAATCTGATACAGAAGCTTCAAAATTAGTTAAAATTAATTACAAATTTTATCGACAGGTGGTGCTGCATGCTCTAATCGCAGTACAGAGTCCTTCTTCTTCTCAGGTTTGTCTCCCTTGTAGTGGAGTTGGCCTATTAAACAGAGGATAATCAAACTATCTTAGTTAAGTGGATAAGAGTTTAACTGCCAAGCTAACAGATGGAAGGATTCTAGGGAGGATATGGGATTTTGATAGGAAGTCTATAATGCAGGAGAAGGTAAAGCCCCACTAAGGTCTCGTCACCGGGTTGATGAGAAGGATGGAGGAAAGAGAGAAGGGGACATTACGGGCTAGGAGAAATAGGCTATAAACTGTCTTTTGCAAGCAGCCATTGCAATCATATCACAATCGATTCAAAATGTGTACCTCTAGCAGCACAGAGATGGCGCAAAGAAAGAATGAAATTTTCAGGCAATACATGATTTCGTCCACTGTCTTCAGTACGTTATTTACAGCGCCACCTGTGGGCAACATTTGTAACTAATTTTGAAACTTCCGTATGAGACTTTTATGGCTTTCGAAATAAACATACCACTTGTTTCATTCTTCTATCGATCTCCGTTTCCGAGATATTTAGTCTTAAAATCAGGGAATTCTTTGTGAGACACCGTGTAAATACTTCTTGCTTGGCTTTTATAATGTAAATATTTTTGTTAGCAGCTTTTCATTAAAATAAATATTTACCTTGTATGAAATAAAATAATATTAAGTACCTCATAGAACCACCTGTAGTTAAGAGATTAATAAACTCTTTGCGAATTAAAAGCATATTAAGAGAGATTAAATTCGATGTGGTATGAGGGAGAGAACAGAACTTTGGAAGCTAACTCTGGAAATGAACTAAAAGCCATATCCCTGAATGAAGTCATTTCAATCCATGACCCACAAATTAAAACAGCTAAAACTGGATTTTAATATTATGACATTTATTTAATCTATTTTTCGAAATTTCACTATAAGTATTACATGAAATACACAAAATTACTAAACAGAATTAGTAAATAATTTTTTTGGCATAGTGAATTGATGGATGAGACGACTGAAGAAATTCCGCACAAACAAAGAAGTTTATATAAATTTCTTCATCCTTATTATGGTGACTGCTTTACCTTCAATCCTGGATTTCAAGAGGTTTTCTATGGTGGAAAAGGGGCAGGTATATGTCATAAGCTAACCCATCATCTACTTTCTGCAGGAGGGTCACTTTTAGGAGGTGCTGAGTCATCGTACTAATGAATATGTGGTCTTCGACATTTTTAATACGATTTGAAAGTGCAAGGGGATTTTGTAAAAGTATGTAATTGCAAATGTTTTTCAGAAAACAGCAGCTGTGTCTGCTTCCTACGCTGCTCTTTGTCATGGTCAGAAGACAAGATGGGCAACTAACACCCATTGACGACATAAAGAGTCCAGAACAGTTTCTGTTTTTGAAAGGGTTGAATGCTCCAGAATTTCATACAGATATGAGGGTTGGGGCATGAGTCATGGGAACTTTTCTTTTTCTGAGAATTCGAGCATGGGTGGAAAATGTGAAATATACATATGAAAAAACAAAGAATCGACGAACTGTACGGACATTTCACAACACGCCAACATTTAGCTCCTCATGTTTATTAAGGTAGTTGACATTACGTTACAGGTTTTATGTTACAAAATAAGTATCAGAAATCAAAACAGAGAACAGCTATTTTGATATACGAACGTTATTCAACTCAGGCTATCCATTCTGCATGGTGGTTGATTTGACATTGCTTTCAGTTGACATTTGACAAGAAGAAATCACAGAGTAATCTTGTGTTGTAGAAACATACTATAAATGCATGGCTTCCTTGAGACATATGACATTGTCTGACATTTCCCCTTAGCTCTGTGGGAAAAAAGTTGAAATGACTTTTGCTTCAATTCACGTATTTCAATTATAATTGTTGACCACTATACGTATTTCCTATGCCATGGTTAAAAATTAAGTAATTAGGCGATAGTTTTAGTAATACTAATGCAATATTTCAATTCAATAATTAATTGGAGATTAATTTTGTTCTGAATTAATCATCGATATATCTTGATAATGCAGTCAGGTAAACAATGTTGAAAAGGATCTCCAATAATTTAAATACTGAATTAGGATTACCATAATGAATAGAATTATTAAGTAGGATTACTCTCGTAGTAACCAATGCTACAATCAGGTGAGGTGATTACTGTTGTGAAATAATGACGCTGCTGTCACTATAGACCAAATTTTATTTCCACATTATGGAAATTTAAAACATATTTTCTTTATTTTATTTTTTTGTTATCTTTTATTGTTTGCCAATTTTGTTATTTGTTTGTTTTTATTGTTGTCAAATCTTCATGAATTACCACTTGCTTTGATAAATAAATGGTATTTTTTTTGTTTAACATTTTTGAGGATTACTAAGAAGTAATATCGTTTTTTTCTTTCTTTCCTTGCTTCTTTTCTCACAAGAAACGGTTACAATGGAGACCCCCTTTTCCACAGATGGATATCCTTGGAAAGAGGGGGTGGGGATATTGCAGGAAACAAGGAAAAAAGAGAGAGATCAGCTTAAGCATTGAGAGAGATCGGATATAGCGATGTGAGTGAAAAAATGTTCACTTTATATGAGAGATCTTGAACTCTTGTCAAATGTTCATCAATGATATGTTTATTAGATGTTTTGAATACATCATATTATTGGTTGAAGTAATAATTGTTGGTCTCATCACAATTGATGCCGGTACGTAAATGAGACACTTGTGAGAAAGGCACTCTCAATGGCATAGAAACACAATGCAATCAACATGGAAAATGACTGGATGTAAATTCTGACAGAACAGATGTCATTGGGCTTTGTAAGTAATAGCTAGTGTGTGAGCAACTGACGAAGCATCCCAGTCCCTCTACAAATACTATATGAACAACAATTGTATCTGCATGTGATCAGAAACAGCAGTGTGTCACAGTAAAATCAACAAAGTGTTACGTTATCTCATCTGTACATTTTTAAGCAAATTGTGTGTACAATCGGAAGCACCAGTATGAGACAAGATAAACGAAGAGATATGTCATTCTACCTGTGCATCTTGTATAAACCATATACACAATCAAATTTTATCAGATGAGTCTATACCAATGACAGACTGGTATCTCCTGATAAGGTGACATTTAAACCTCATTATTAACCTATGAACGAGTGATCCCCCTTTTCTTTCAAAAGACCTGGTTATCATAACATTAATTTTTCTTTACTTAATAAGTCGAATTATCATTATCTTTTTAATATATTCAAATTGTGATCATACACTTAATTTGTAAGTCTAAATACACTTTCCTACCTCTCTTCTTATTCTCCTATTCTATCTTTGCAATATTATTTTTGATTTAGATCATCTATAGAATTGAACTTAATAATAAATCTTGTCCTACAACTTATTGGAGGTATCTGTTCAAAGCAGATACAATCATTTAAGCAGGGCTAAGTGATTTATAAATAAATATTTTCTTTTGAATCTGGGTAACTTCTTGTTGTGCCTTGTTAATCAGTGGATAAATACTGAAACATAAAAAGGGAGCAAGACCGCACATTGGTGCCATGTCCTCTCAAGCACCCTATGGTGGTGGAGGTGCCCTCCTTGACACTCTTTGGTGCCGTGCCCTCTTGCACACTCTTTGGTGGCCAAAAATCGTTTCATTGGTGCCACGACCTTTTGAGCACCCTCTAGTGATAGAGACGCCTATCTTGCACTCACAGTGGTGCTGAGACATTTTAAATGCCCTCTGGTGAGCCTGTGGTATAACAATGGTGTCTATTAAGGTGTAGTCGCTACCCCTCATTACTGTCATATTCTGCCCTCTGACCTGTCTTTATTCTGTTGGACAAGTTTTAAATTTTTTTATAATAATTATAAGCTGCACTTTTTAACTTGCCTATCCTTTTACATTCTTTGGTGGTAATGCTTTCTCACTTTAGTGCTTCACACCCGTGTCCTTAATTCAGTCAGAATTAGTGTGACCTTCCTTCTAAATGCTGCTTGCCCTTTTATCACATCTTTCCCTCATTATGACTTCACACTTTGAAAACAACACCTTTGTCAATGGACAAGAAGGGCCCGTTTTATCAGATTATTGGGATGTTATTCCATAGCTTTTGGGAGATAACCCCTCCCTTCCTATCTTCGCTCTGTGAATTTTGTCAGTGACCTCTTACTTTGGTCCCAAGAGGTCAGATGCCTGTTGACGTAAATTAAGTTACTCGGCTAAGCTGCATGATTGGCTGTAACTGAAGAAATTCATTCTGTTGATAATTTTTATACTGTCGCAGGTCACCTAATGTGCACATTTCGCTCTATCCAATGCACCAACATAGCACTACGAGACCTGTATAATGCTCAACAACAAATTCATGAACCTATACAGGAATATGGGAACCGGCTTCGCACTCTTTTCATCTGGGTTGATCCCCGAGATCTTACTGAGGATGGTGAAAGTACCTTGCTTGAATGCTTTTATCAGGGCTTACTTCAAAAGTTCCAAGTACCATTTTTAAACATACAACCATCCTATCTTGATACAGCCATTGTTAAACTTGAACAAGTGGACGCCCTTGGTTAGTTTTGGGACTCTCCTCACGAGTCCACCGATGACCTAAATAATAAAATACAGTCCTTATCCGTGCAAATAAAACAACTTGCTGATCAACTGAACTCCCTTGGATCCGAAAATTGTATGAAACAGTCCCTACCCTCAGAAAATGACAACAGTCCCTACAGTCTTCTACCCTCAGAAAATGACAACCCCATTAAACATTCCGTTTTCAACATCTCTGCACCTGTTCCCATAGAGCACTCGGAAATGTGGAGCTCTGAACCACACAAGCAGCTTCCACACTTGCTTACGTACTTTGCAGACTGCTTTTACAGCAATACCTCTCATTTACGAGTGGTCCGTGGATTCACTGAAAGATATGTCATTGACAAGCAGCACCCAATCTTTACGAGACAATACCCCATTCCTAATATTTATATGGAGAAATAAAAGCAGCTCATTGACCATTATCGTGAGGATGAAATTGTTGAGCCTAACTCTCCTGCCCATATTGCTAAAAAAACAAATGGTGATTTTCGCTTTATGCTGGACCTCTACAATGAAAATGAAGTTACAAAACTAGTCAACTTTCCAGCCCCTCATATAGGCGAGATCTTACGTAGCTTGAACGGGCATAATTTCTTTGCCTTCTTAGACTTATGAGGGGCGATTGATAAATAAGGTCTCCATGGTTGTAACTTTTTTATTTGTTAACCGATTTTCAAAATTCTTTTTGTATCTTATACTCACATTTGTCCTCTATGTAATGCACTATTCACTTTTTGACATAGTCCCCATTCCTCTCCAAGCATTGCGCCAACATGTGATTAGTTGGGTGAACCCGTCGGAGAGGAATTCCGGAGTTGTTGTCAACACCAGGATTGAATGGCAGCGTTTACCCGCCGTCAGAACCAACTCATGTCCCTTAAGGGGCTTTTTCTTCTTTAGGAAGTGGTGAAAGTCGCAATGTGCAGTCTTTCATTTTTGAACTGCAATTTTTCATCTTTGAACTGTAGGTGCTGCAACGCCTCTGGTGTGTGGTGACTCGTGTGCGGGCAGACGTTATCATAGTCCAGAAGAGGGTCCAAAGCTGCCATTCACAATTCCTGGTGTCGACAACAACTCCGGAATTCCTCTCCGACTGGTTCACCCAACTAGTCACGCGTTGGCGCAATGCGTGGAAAGAGATGGGGACTATGTCGAAAAGTGAATAGTGCATTACATAGAGCACAAATGTGAGTATAAAATACAAAAAAGAATTTTGAAAATTGGTTAACAAATAAAAAAGTTACAGCCATGGAGACCTTATTTATCAATCGCCCCTCGTACATACAGGAAATTTTCAGATCTGTATTGCTTCTGAAATGCATGAATACTGTGCCTTTCTGAAACTCTGGAAAAAATTCCAATTAACCCGCATGCCTCAGGGAGGAAGAAACTCTTTTCAATTGTTCCAGGAATTTATCACTATGGTTCTACAAGAAAGGTTGGGCTTTTGCTTTCCAGGATGTTATCCTGATTTTTTAATGTGATTTCTGCTCATGGTATTTCCCTGGATCCCAAGAACATTCAACACATCCTTGAAATCAAACCACCCTCTACTGTTAGACATGTATGAAGCTTTGTAGGAGCAGCAAAGCTCTACCACAAATTTATTCCACAACTCTCTGGAATTTTAGTGCCAATTACTGATCTTACAAAAAAGAGAGCTCGCTTTAAATGGAGTCTTATCTGTAATTCTGCATTTGAAGAAGTAAAGGAACTCATCACCACACCACCCATACTTATTTCTCCTAATTATCTGAAAAGATTTTATATCAACATTGACGCTTCCAAGCTGCAATAGGAGCAGTTCTCCAACAAATGATTAACCAGGGCCTCCATTGCTTTTTATGGTGCAAAACCTACAGGTGCCCAATTGTGGTATTGCATCATCAAGAAGGAGGCTCTGGCAATTGTCAAGATTTTATGACACTTTCAGCATATTATTCTGGGCTATTCTGTTACAGTATTGTCAGATCACAAACCATTACCTTTCATGAAAGGATTTACAGGCAATAATCAAATAATTCTTCATTGGGTGTTGGAATTAGAGGAATTCAGTAATACTGTTACCCATATCCCGGGCTCACTAAATTCTGTAGCTGATTTGCTTTCTCGTCCGCTGAAGTTAACACACAATTGTCATTACTCTTAACAATGATGATGGGAATGACAAATTGGCGGCAGCACGAAAACAAGACCCTTAGATCAGTGACCTTTACTTACGTCTGCTATCCCCTGACTCCTTGATGAATAAACAAATCCCAAAACATTACAGTTTACACAATGACATGGTTTTGCGTGTGGGTCCATATCGTTGGAGCAATCCAAGCCAGAGAATATGCATGGTAAAATCATTATGATTTGCTGTTATTGAGCAGGCCTACAGTCATAAAGTGGAAGGTCATAAAGGTGTTACTAATACTATCCATCATATTAACAAGCATTACTACTGACCTGGTACATCAAAAGAAATAGAGGAGTTCATCCAAAACTGCACATGTATAAGAACCAAACTTCATAAAGGCTGCACCATTTTTCAGAAACATTTCACTGCTTCATGCCCCTTTCAAAAAGTGGCTTTTAACAGCATTGGGCCAGTGGAGGCCTCATTGTCCCAGATACATCCTAGTTTTGGTGGATGTTTTTACAAGGTATCCTGAGGCTACCCCTCTCAGAGATCAGTCAGCACAAGCTATTTCCAAAGCTTTTTTTTTTTTTAATATCATGTCACTATGGCATTCCTTCTGCAACCATCACGGATCGTGGCACCAATTTCATGTCTTCCCTTTTTAATGAACTATGAAATGACTTGGGTATATCTCATACATCCACTACTTTGAATGGCTTGTGCGAAAGAATAAACAAAGCTCTTGTGGAGACTCTATGGACATTATGTGACAATCACCCACTGAGTTGCTTTCTTCTGCTTTATTTGCATTATGCACTTCGGTACATCAAAGCACGGGAGAGTCCTTTCATACCTCCTCCATGTTATTGATTCTTTGGTTCCTGGTGGATGATGAGAACTCGATAACAAAAACATCATGCCTCTATTCAGCAATACAAATCCAATTTTACTAAACGATTCTTTTGGGGACGTGCAATTGCAAGCTTCAATAATGATACACGACGGAGTGAGAAGCTCACTTGCCTGAATGGCCAACGTTACCTTTCGATACATTTAAGATAGATGACTGCGTCTGGCTTCTATGGAAGGATAGGTGCAAACAGAAACTTTCCGATATATACATCGGACCTTTTTGTATTAACTCCACCTTTCATTAACTTTGATATTGAGGATACTCAAACCAATAGCTTACAAACTGTACATGTTGACAGGCTTAAATTGTGTTGCAACCCTGCAAAAAGGTCACATCCTCGCAGAAAATCCAAACTTTCCAACCTCCAACAACTTCCTGCATCAGTCGATGCTTCCTCTCATCACAGTGATGATGATAAAATCATTGAATACTTACACAAACAACGTGTTAGGATTCATTCCCCAATGGCATCTTCAACACACGTATATGACCTTAGGCCTTGGATCTCCTCAAAGTACCATGCCTTACACCATGGGTGATAAATTTCCTGTTCTTTTAATAGGCATCTTTAATCACCATATCATAGAAAATTTGTCATGAATTTTCTTTTGATTTTTTTCTTTATCTTTTATTGTTTGCCAATTTTGTTATTTGTATTTTTTGTTTGGTTTTTGTCAAACCTTCACGAATTACCATCTGTTTTGTTAAACCTTTTTTTTGTGTAACTTTTTTGGGAATCACTCAGAAGTGTTATCTTATTTTCTTTCCTTCCTTGCTCCTCTTCTCACAACAAGTGGTTACCATGGAGACCCCATTTTCCACAGGCTGATGTGCTTGGATACATCGTGGGAAGAGAGGAAAAAAGAGAGAGATCGGCCTAAACATTGAGAGACATTGGGCATAACGATGTGAGTGGGAAAATGTTTGCTTAATATAAGAGATCTTTGACTCTTGTCAAACATTTATCAATGATTTGTTTATTGGATGTTTTGAATAACTCATATTAGTGTAGAAATGATAATTGTTGGTCTCATCGCAATTGTTGCCAGACATGCAAATGAGACACTTGTGAGAAAGACACTTCTCGACGGCAAAGAAGCAACGCAATCAATATGGAAAATGACTGGATGCAAATTCGACAGAATAGATGTCATTGAGTTTTGTAAGTGATAGCTAGTGTGTGAGACTCAAGATGATTTAAGATCGAAACGCATCTCTGTATTAAACCCACATTGTTGCAAAGTAGAACCTTTCTCCTTTTTCATATTCTACCTTTGCAATATTATTTTTGATTTAGATCATCTTTACAATTAAATTTAATAATAAATCTTGCCCTACAACTTTTTAGAGGTATCTGTTCTTATTTAAGCGGGGCTAAGTGATTTGTAAAATAAATATTTTCTTTTGAATCTGGGTAATGGCTGCCATGTTAATCAGTGGATAAACACTGAAATGTAAAAAAGGAACAAGAGATCACAACTGCAAATGGTAATTTTACGTTTCGTGTTAAATTTCTGTCATATATTTTACTGTTTCACTATTTATAAGTGATGAGCGTGTTATATGTGTTATTAGTGTAATTTGTATAGCATTGCTTGTTAAGTTAAAAACAGTATTTTACTCGTATTTTAAAAAAATTTACTCATTGTATTCACTCGTATACATACTTTATGACAGCAGATAGGCCTACTTCATTTCTTTGAAAGTTAGCAAATGTCTGATTGTCGCTGTCATTGTTCTTGATGATCATCAGAATTAGGCACGTTTAGACTTGGAACAGAATCGAGTTTCAGTAAATTTCGTTTTAATTGACAATGAATTTAAGACAGAAAAAGCACGACGCTTCGAAATGAACTGAGCAACAGTATCCTGTTCACATATGGATACCAGTTTTTCATTGGTAAAAGGTAACCCACTGCTTTTTAATCGATTCTGATTGTAGAAATCTATGAAATGTGAAGTTTCTATCGGATTTCTTATTTACACACCCAAATACAGAGAACAATTTAAAGTCATTCTGATAGAAAAAAGGCAAGTAAATCTTGCGTTATTTAGAATCGAAAGCGATTCTCGCGGCAGGAAATGACTTTTTTCCGCTGATTCTCCTGAGGGGACAAGAGGGCCAATTTTCAATCTTATGAGGCATTTTTCTTAATAAAATATGATAAATCGAAAATATTTTGAATGATGTGTATATTATATTATCCTGGATGCAAAAAAATAAAGTCCGAATAGTAAATAAACAGTAAGAAGAAGAAAAAAAGAAATAATCTTTGAAAATTAATTTTAAAAAATACTGTTAATGTTTCATCTTTTTCCTTGTAAGCGAGTGAAAAAACGTGCGACTCACTGGTCAAAAACACACGCAATGACATCTTGCAGATGTGCTAGAAAACTACGCTAATAATCACACCTATTAATTCTATTCGTTATGGTAATATTAAAACCATCGATTAATTATTTAAATTCTAGTTAAACAAAACAATTCTCCTTAAAAATTAGGTAGATTCGATTAGGTTTTAAGACCTGACATCTGAGTACTGATAATGAAGATATTCTTGATGCCTAGTTTTGGTTAGTTGTTCTGAATACACGGCTGTGGCTCAAAATATAATCTTGGTAGATGGACAAATTCCAGCCAAGTGGATAGAAGACTTTAGTAATTTCCCATGAATATATAAGTTACATAATCGATCAACTTTTGGATATGAGCTAGCATCTAGCCAAATCGGAATGACAATCAGGAGCACGACTTTCTGAAAGCTAAAACTTTCCCATTTTTTGAGGGGTGATTGGAAATTTTTGAAACAGTAGTCTGGGTGATTGGATATTTTTGAAGGACTGAAAGTATGTTTAATTTTCTGTTTTAACAATATGAATGCATGAATTTTGCTGATTTTTTTTAAAACGATTTCTACATATCTAAAATCTATTGCATTCTTTCCAGTTCATATTTTCCCGTTCATTTTTGAGCAAAATGACATCAAAAATAAAGATGTATTGAAATTGTCTAGTGATTGTATATTTTTGCAACTGAGTTGTACATGTGACGTGAAAATGTTTATAAAAAAATGTCAACAGGGCAACTTGAAAACATGTAACCTGAGAGTGTTTTTATTAATGTTTTTTTTTTCTGAAGGAAGCTGATTGGGAAAAATATTTCTTACAAAAGTTGTTTATTTTTTGAGCGACACTCTACTTGATCCATGTTCCCATTTATAATTTTTGAGCAAATCCTGAGTGCACTAATATCCAACTAGTTTTGGAAAATGGGAGAGACACCCAATGCTATAGGACGTTGAAAAAAGTCTGGCACTGTTACAGCCTGTAGAAAGAGGCATTTGTTATGATGAGATGAATTTGGCATCTCTCTAGGCATGTATGTACTGCCACAATTACATCTGCCTACCTTGTATATTATGTTTGTAGGAAACGATAACTCGGAGCTTTTTACAAGTGAAGCACCCTGTAGAAGAATGAATTTATTAATTATTTATATTAAAAAAATAATATATTGATTGTCACATAATACATCAAATTAAATATAAATTTTGCTTTGTTTTAATTTTTTAAGTTATTTTGATTTATTCTTTTTTTTAGCTTTTTTCATACATATTAATACCAGACATGAAGATAGACAACATCCACTAAATTCTAAATTTTCAGCCTTATTCGTCCACCCGTCATCAACAGCTCCAATAATAGATGAATATAACATTATTCGAATACTTCCAGGATACAATGTAGGCATAGGATTATCACTAGTACGAAGAAAGTATTAATATTATTTATTAATTTCATATTTCATTTTTCGTTTAGAAATAATGCTAATGAGAAACAAATTTGATATAGGGTTCCGTACTTGTTCCTGAAGATGCTTCTAAAGGGAGCACGTCATCATTATGAATCTATTAGAATTAAAATAAGATTCTTAATCAGGAAGAATATGTTGAAATGTCAAAAAATTTTAGATGGTCTGTCATTAAATTTTAGCCAATCACATCGACATTTAAAAAGTAGAGCATTAAAATTCATTTATTGAATTCTCATTAACATAATTTCAGATTGCAGAAATGTTTCCTAATCTTTTTAGTCTACAATTCTGAATTCATAAATTCCATCTATGCAATTTATTAACATATTAGCTACATATAGAAAAATTACATCTTTACATTTAGAAATACTTGTATCGCCACAATAGAAGAAGACATGCCAACTGTATTTCACAGGAGTATGGAAACAGTAAAGTGAAGCAAATGGCGTTTTATTCCGTAAAAACTCCCTATAATTATTCAGAAGAAGTAAATAGTTAAGTAACATTTCATAGATTTTATTTCTTCTACAAGAGCTTTTTATCATATGACATTTAATTATTTTAGCTATGCTTTGAAAGTTGTAAAGCTCAAAGATTATGGGAAAATCATCAGTATTTTCTCGGATCAACTCCACCGATGCCTCATATGGATTTGAATACGATTGAAAAGTACTGCATGTCTCATTCGTGTACGTATTAAATATATTCTTTTTGAAGTCTTTATATTTAGCTTAAAATGCTCGTATTTGAGTAATACTTTCATTCCTTATTTTACTATCAGGTGTTTTAGAAAAGCTAATACCTCGAGAACCTCCTTGCGATTGTCCACTTCTATGCAAGTAAGTTAATTGTAAATTATCATTTAGCTTTCTTTTTTTTTTTCGTCATAAATGGCACGCTTTGTTTGCTTTATAGAAGCATGTCCTACAAGCTCATCACCAAGATAAATGAAGGTCTTGCTCGGGTAAGTTTTTAAAAATATTACTATAATACCTGTCAAAAGGTATTAAAAAGCTGTTTGCAGTTGTATAACAACAGGCACGTGCCGAATTTCATGGTATTGTTAAAATTAAGGGGTCACATGAATTCGATGCCAATTAAGGGGTCACATGAATTCGACGCCAATTAAGGGGGTCACATGAATTTTATCTCAGAAACCAAAAGAGATAGAGTAAAAATGTCAATGAGAAACTTGTAGAGCATGGTCGAATTAGTCAGAAAATCATCATTCCAGAAAGCTTTACCTGGCTAATGTTTGAGAAAATTTGAGACAAACATTTTTTGAAAATCTAAACTTCAAGACGTCCTGTATTGTTACCCACAGAGTTCAGAAGGTAATTAAAAAAGAATTGACCTTATATTTAGTAAAAGTATTTTACGAATTTTAAGAAAATGTAAGAGTAATTGATATTATTCTAATGGTGGAATATTCTAATTCTGGAATAGCGATTGTCTGAAAAATAATTTCATATCCAATTTTCATATGCCCTTTGTCTCCTTTTGGATGAAACAACTAACTACTAAAATGCCTCCGTTTACAACAGAACAGTGATAAGATTAGTGTTCTTAGTAGTAATTTGTATGTAGAATCCGAATCTGCTTTTAGATTTTTTCTATCACGTCAAGTTTCCAAGTTATGCACATCGAGATTTCTATGTTAAAGTAATGGGTGTGAAGAGAAGCGGCTACAATGTTAAAGTATCCATATTTTGGGGCCGCAAGGAAATTTACCAGGCCCCAAACACTGAATGATTTAAGAATGTTTCATTGTAAAACAAGAAAGCTGTGCGTGCTAAAGAAATTTAAAAATTATATTCGTAATCAGCAGAAAAATACTACCAAAAATCACCCACTTTCATTTTGTCACAAGAAAAATCTTAAATTTTGTTGGCCAGGGTAATTAATGGTGAAAGTCACAGAAATGTTCGTGCAGCTGCAAGAACCTTTAATGCTAGGTTTTCAAATGCAAGAAGAGCCAATCAAAATACCGTTTGTAGAGCAATCACAAGATTAAGAACAACAAGATCTGTGCCTCGTAATAGATTTGGAAATAGAGTGGTAGCAGATGCAATATCATAGCCTATTTCATTGCATTCCCACATAGTAGTATCCATGATGCTGCATTACAGTGTGGATTATCTATCACCACTGTATGGCGAATCTTCATAAGAATAGACTTCATCCATTCCATTTAACACCTGTTCAAGCATTGGAAGGGCCAGAAGATTATTTGCTCCTGACTGATATCTGCAATTTTGTTTTGAATACATTAGAGGATAATGCTACATTTTTACAAAATGTATTAAGGATGATGAGGCAAAATTCACAAGGGGTTGTTAACAGACACAATCAATATCATTGGTCAGACAGTAATCCCCATTTTATGCGGGAAGCTTCTCACCACGTCAATGGTCCATTAATGTTGGTGTGGTATTTTGGAATGACAGCATAATTGGACCAGTGTTTTTCCGTCAAAATCTAAATGGCATTCATTATGTTGAGCGACTAACAAATTAAGTTTCTGAATGGGCTTATGATCTATCATTAGCAGAAAGGAGAAATGTATGCTTTCAGCATGACAGTGCACCAGATCACAAGGTGTGAGCAGCATGTGATCTACTGACAGCAACTTTTGGAAACAACTGGATTAGACTGTTCAAACCAGATAGGTGGCCTCCAAGATCACCAGATTTAACTACTCTTGATTTCTTTTTGTGAGATAATCTGAAGGAAATTGTTTATGCATCTCCACATTCAAATGTCATTGAGCTTCAAACTAGGATCCATGAAGCCTGTGCTACTGTCAGAGCTGAAAGTATGAAGAATATGTATGCTAATTTCCACAAACGATTTCTCTTATGTATAGAATCCGATGGACATCAATTTGAACATTTTCTGTGGTTTGACTTCTCGTTGTAATCGTTTATTTGTACAATGCTTTGCAGTATTTCAAATTCATGAAAGTCTTGAAATGTAGTCTTTCACAAAATATTTGACTCAAATTTTCTCAAACATTAGCCAGATAAAGCTATTCTGGAATGATGATTTTCAGACTGATTCGACCATGCTCTACACTCATTGACATTTTTAATCTATCTCTTTTAGTTTTCGAGATAAATATCATGTGACCCCTTAATTGGAGTCGAATATCAATTTTAACAATAACAATTTTCACGAAATTCGGCACGTGTCAGTTACTATACAACTGCACTAACAGTTTTTTAATTGGAGTAACGGTTTTTAGGATATTTGGCTGTTACACATTAATTGAAACACCCTGTGTACGTTGTTTGACACAGAAACATAATACAGAAATGTGCTCCAAACATGACGAAACTTAGCATATGGTGAAGATGTAATTTTAATTTCCGAATTCTTCAAAAGGGTCTTCTAATCTCCACAACCTCCATTTTGTGAAGAAGCCTATAGACTTCATGCACACCCAGAATGGTATCAGCAGAATAATTCACAATGTCATTGGGCCTGAGTTGCTCAGAATTGGTTCGAGGAGCATTCCACAGAGATCCAACAAATGGAGTCTGACATGAACCCAATGGAGAATTTACTGGACGCATGGAAAGATCTATTCACGTCCGTGATCCTGCACCTAAGAATGTCTTGAAGCCATGTCAATATTCCAGATAGTATAGAAATATTTGTGGAATTGAAGCCACATCAAATTGATACATTTAACTGGCCTAGGGTATCCTAGGATACTTATCGCATATCCTATAAGTGTATTTCTGTACCGTTTCATTTTCCATCAGAAGTGTTTGATATTAATGGATTATACCAATAATAAATTAAATCTCTTTTTAGGAAGTTTCATATATGTTTCAGAATCTAACTGATCCAAACTGGAATGAGACAAGGTAATAGGCTTTTTCCCGTTGTAAGCTTGGACTCATCAAGTTATTGTTTATATGGTATCTTTTCATTATCTTTTCAACTCTTAGATATAAAGAAAAAATCTATACAACAAAAATCCGAGTATATTTTGACACAACTAATTATGAAACAGTGGTGGAAGAAACTAAATACACGGTGAGTATTAACAAATAGAGACCTTAGGAAAAGAATTCTACATTTCTATATTACATAATTGCTGTATGTTAGGTTACTTATATTTCTTTTTAGGATGCAGATTTTTTGGGAATCATCGGAGGAAACATAAACTTATGGGTGGGAATATGTCTCGTCTCTATTGCTGAAGTCTTAGAACTGATTTTCAATTTATTCATTTTAACTTTGAAGAAATGTTGGAAACGGAAAAGAAATCGCCCCATTATTCCAACAGACTATAATGGAAACAGAAACTATGCAATTCAATATTAAATAAGAAATCGTTTTGAAATCAAATAGTAGTTGTTGAAATAACAATATCAACTTTGAAGAATCAGGCAAATTTTTATTTGTGTCTCTAGTTAGGAATTATCTCAATTTTTTTATTTTCATTTATAGCAATTGCCCAATCTTTGTAAACGCCTTTTCAAAATTTAAAGTTTTGTTGCTGTTCTTGCATTTCTTTTATTCGCATAAAAATTATACATTGTATTTTAATCTATTTTTATTACGTCACTTGTAAGTATAAACCAATACATCCTTCCTGAGTGCACATTTATGACAAAAGTTCAGTATAGGCTCAAAGTATAAGCTTATACAGCATTGAGATATTAAAAAAATGCTCCTTGAAAAGAAGGAACTTAACTGCAATAACTTCCAATATTCCTAATGGAAAAATAAATTTCTATTATCAACATTATTAACATTTTTGGAATATTTTTTTTTAATTTTATTTTACAAACACGTTACGTAAAATCGAAACTATTAAAAAAAAAATCTTTCCCTTATACTTAATTCTCTAAAGCGTCATTCCGTCTGTCTGCTCCCTCTCTGTACTTAATTCCTTTCATAACTCAGAAAATACTCAAGGAATCTCCACGAAATTTTCCATATACGTAGTTAGTGTTGCTGTGCTTTCAGTAGGTTACTTTTTATATTGCGTTTATATCAATTTTTTAAGTTATTCTTATTTTTCGAAAAGTTGAATTGTTTTTAAAGGATGTCACTAGATGGCGATACTGTCTCATCGAAGAGTTGAATAGACTTTTTGTTTTTGAAGTATGTCACTAGATGGCGAGGGCAGACGGCGCACGTTAGAGATCCTGTATGTATATGTATGATATGTATGTATATGTATGATACAAACAGGATCTCTAGCGCACATAAGTTGTACCAGCGTTAAATTACATTATTAGCCAAATTCATGCGAGAGAGGGGATGAAATCGCTTCTTCCAAAAATACAGCAATCCAATTGTTGCAGAAATTGCGCGTTATTTGACATATTAATATTATTTTATTAACTAATTTCGTTTATAGAAGCAAAATGAAAGATAGACCCGGAAACCTGCCGCATACTTGAAGTGGGAAGATCCGAAAGTGAGCAAAACACATGGCTAAACATGAGGGTACCTGATTAATTATTCTTTCACAGTCCGATCATGGAATGATAAGTTTATTTGAGTATTTTATAATATTTCGATCATGGTTTCATTCTCAATTTCGTTTCGTACGTATTTTCGATTTATGGTGAAAGTGATTCCCGATCCTTTTACGCGGTAACTTTGAGGAATGATGATCACTTTTGATAGAAAAGCGAAATGAACTGTATATTCTTTCGTTTCCCTCCATTTCTGCTTAAATGACACATCACATGCCATATGTGCCATTTGAAGAATGTTAATAGTTTCATCAACCAAAATTAATTGACTGCTACCGTATGTTCGAACAGACCGTCATAACTCCGACCTCATTGGGTCAAATAGAACCAAATAGTAATGTAGTTCTTGACCACAGGAATCGTGTTCCAAAGATTACTGTTTTACCTATCTACGAGAATCATTTCAAAAATAATGCACATGGTTGTTTTACCTAAAGATCAAATATCGTGATAAACTCCAAACGAAGGTCATAATGCCTTGCATGATTTTTGCGGTGATCAGACAGTAGACCTGTATCCCATTGGCTTATGCAAATTCATGCTTGCATATACGCAGATTCTATACACAATCTTTGTTCTTTTACCGTCACAGTGCCCGATATGCGTGCACATCCCATTTAAAAAATGTACACTAGCGCAGCGCTTCTCAAATTATGGTATGCATACCACTGGTGGTACTTCAAGCTAAGCTAAGTGGTACTCATGTGATCCATTTATAGTGATTATAGTTACTTTTTCTTTGAAGAGGATCATTGACAATGGCACTTAAGTTTACTGATCCTCACGGAAGTGGTACTTGTTTAAAAAAGTTTGAGAAGAGCTGCATTAGCGAACTAAAGCAAACATACATGCTGATGCCACAAGAGTTCAACTATATATGGCGTAAATTTGTTATGATTGCATCATCCATGCACCATTGCTGTCAACGTGTACATTATTTTTGAAATGGTCCTCGTGTATGTGGACCAAAGAAAATTTGCCACCGAAAATTTCTAAGTCCTAGGGCAATAGGTTTTGCAACAATAGGTATATTCAATAATAGCTGTTATTTGTCAACCTGTTGTTGAATAAATCTACTGTCGATAAGACCTATTTTTGCAAAACCTATTGTCCTGGGACTTAAAAATTTTCAATGGCGAGATTTGTTTGGTGATTCTAAGCAAAAAAGTTAATATGAACATGGGTCCGAATTTGAACGCTAACAGAGATATGAACAGAAATAAAAATGCCGTCACAAAGATCAACGTGTTAATAACTCAAGTTTTATAACATCTACGATGATGAAATTTGAGGGAATAATAGGGTACATAAAACTGTGTATACAGCAAAAATTTGATCGCATTCCAACGAGTAGTTTCAGAGTTACGTTTTCAAAATGGTAATAGTGCTAACATGTGAGTACTAACCAACGTACTCAATGACTTCTGAATCATCTTGTATAAAAATAAATATAATCAAGGATCATAAAAGTTAAATATAAAAAGAAGCACAATTATACAACTACATTAACAAACAAAAAACTATGTAGTTTTCCGCGGCACTTGGTTTTGATGGCGTCCTGTAGAAAAAAAAAACTCTAAGAATAGTCAAAAGCAAAATACAAACTTCTTCCTCAGACAATAAATTTCGAATAACCTATGAAAACCAAAATAAAAGTAAACATTATTAACAATGAAAAAATTACAAACCAATCAACAAAAAAACTAATTAATATCAAGCCTAATATAAATACCGTAAAAGCTTGAATAAAGGCCGGGTATTCAAATAAACGCCGGTCTCGATTAAAGGCCGGATGGTGTTTTAAATATAGAATAAACGCCCGGTCTCAAATAAACGCCGGATCTGATTGTTTTTCGGGTTAATCGTATAAATTTTGGCGTTTTTTGTTCCCATTTCTTGGGAATAGCCTTAACGCCGAGTCTCGATTAATCGCCGGGGGGTGGGGGAAGGACCATTGTGACAAATAGACGCCCGAGCCTCTATTCAAGGTTTTACTGTGAAACTAGTACCATAAAGAAGAAAAAATTTTAAAAAAAAAAAAAATCATTACTATAAGAACGAACAAACATTATCAATGTATGTATACAGAGTGAGAGAAAAGTTTGATATAGAGCGAATAAGCCATATATACAAAACTTCAGTGCGCATATTCAGTGGCGCTCTCGCGCACCGCATTAAGGGATTGATAGTACCAATGACATGAAATAACTTACCAACTTCAGGCAATTTTTTCTTTAATTTTCCCCCAATAAAGCAATAATTTTAACATTCCATTTAAAGTAATTGAAGGGAACTACAACTTTGCAATTGACATAATGCCTTTATCTGTCTTAGTTTCCAAAATTCATGGACACTTTCTTGCAAACTTGAAAAGTACCCCTTATTCTGCTTAGTAACTTCATTAAGCTACACCAAACCGTATGGTATTTTCAGAGGGAAGATTGCAGGGACACATTTCTTAATGGACCACTTAATGGAAGGAAGCATGTCAACTTCATCACGAACACCCTTCCCTTGCTTTTGGAAGACGTACCTCTTTAAGCCCGACTACAAATGTGGTTTCAGAAGGACAGTGCCTCACCACACTTCAATAACTCGGTTGCCGTTACGAACGCTTCATCATGACCAGTTGAGTGACCCACTCGATCCCCTGATCTTATTCCTCTCGACTTTTTTCTTTGGGGGGCTGTTAAAGATACAGTTTACAGAAGTCCACCAACAACGCCTGAGGATATGCAGTGCAGGATCCGAGCTGCGTGCAATGCGTTGGAGGAGGAAACGATACTGCATTCAGAAAGATCTCTGCAACATCGCTTACAGATGTGCATAAACCAAGAAGGACGTGTTTGAACATTTATTATAACATTTATTGTACAAGAATTGGTTTGCATTACTGTAAAAATACTATGTTCAAATAAAAACAATGCTATCCGTTTTATAATCCATTGTGTTTAGGAACAATTTCTGTTGTTTGCCTTTTCTTTAAATCCAAACATACCACTTTCACAGCCTCTGTCTCCTAAACGGCTGGATCAATTGAAAAAGCATCGAGAATAAAACATTTCTCAAATATTATAAACAATCTAAAAATACCATTAAAAATAGGGGTTTCCATTGCATATTTCAAAGTTGACTTCCATATTCGAAAATGGCGTTGTTTGTTTTTGGAAATGAAATACGCATAAAAACTCCTCACATAAAAATACAATGATTCTTCCATTGAAACTTACTCTGTCAGATTTGAATATTAGAAGTTGGTTATTGGCTCACTTTAGATGAGACACCCTGTATATATACCGTGTGTCTCAAAAGTCGCGTGCCATATGAGAAGTTTATGAATGTTGACTTTATGTTCACACGGTTTCGCAAGCTTATCGTTCATGTTCAAAATGTGCATCATGCACTCGAAGACAATGTCTCACACGATACAAATTTTCTTAAATTTCTTCAAAAATCTGTCCACAATTTGATGAGAGGACTTGGGAATATTAGAGTGCCGGCAATGAACGTATCAGCTCTAACGTTGTTCGGTGTCAGCATTATTCCTCTACTTCACTATTTCATCTACAAAATCAAAGCAACCAATTAATCCATTTGGCATGCGACTTTTGAGACACATGGTATTTCAGTCGGTAAACTGGAAAAACTTACCAAGTCCAATTTTCAATAACCTGAGATAAAGCCAGTTAAACTTAAATTCCCTGTGATAAATGAGGTACTTGACAAACCGAATAACTTTATTTAAGTACTTGGAAGCTATCTTCTAGATTCGATCTTTTTTCCAATACAGATATGATAATTTTAAGGTGTTTGGTCACAGAAAGTCTGTTTACCTAAAGTTCGGACCTATCTAACTCCGCCTCTCATAATTCCCACTCCAGTGAACCAATCCAAACCAAACTAAATAGTGAAATAGGACATGTCCGAATACTTTCAAATTTCATCTTTTATGTCAAAGGATTTTGAAAATATGAAGGGGACGGACAGACGGATATAGTGAAAAATCCAATTGTAAAGTTAAATAATTTAGAATCCGCGATGTCTTGAGTCACTGTTCATTAAAAGTTTCGAGGATTGTTCCCCGCCTTGTTTCGAGGTTCTCATAAGCATTTACTATTATTGATATTGAATGTCTAAAAAATTCAAATTTTTAAACTTTGTGTTCTGGACGTAAGATCCGCAAATAATATGGTAAGAAAACGTTTCTAGAGTCTCTTGGCATTCTTATATTTAATAGAACATGTTCCTAAAAATTTGACCTTACATTTTGAGAATACTCTCTATGCTCTAACCACACTAATCTGCACTCTGAGAAAGTTTCATTAACCATTTTTTTGATTTAAATAAAAAATTTATAATAAATGCATTTTGGCCCATTCATGTGAATTCATTTTTTTTTTCTTTTTTGTCAGCCGTGATACATATACCTATAAAGCAATATCTCTTATCTACTTCCGTTTGAAATTATCATACGCACTTAAAAGTAATAATAAAATGCAATGAGAATTTCGTATATTCTTACTTTTTTTCATTGTATAAATCATATCCTTCTATTCTACGCCATTTTAAAGAGCTTTCATGCCCTATTATATCCTTTAAAGCTTTTAAATTTTTATTTTCTATATGACACGCAAAGGTCTAAGTGAAATTGGTTCGTAATGATATTTCATTTCTATATTAAAAAAAATTCAAATTAATGTTGTAATTTATTAAAATATTTTCACGATATTAATACTGTTGAAAATAATTGTTGTTCATTTATTTTAAATTCATAATTTATTTATTTTTACAGAAACCTTATGTTACGATGCAATTTGCTACGATCTCGCATATGATTCATCGAGATTCATCATTACTTGGAATTTTGCTTGTCAAGGATTCAATGCATTTCTCTTATATTATGTTCTTTTTTAAACTAGTAATTGATCCATTCAGCTCAGCAGACTTCTACTGTAATAATGTTTTCCTGCAAATACAAAAAAATCGGGTTTTTTATTATGTATTCGTGCGTCCTCCGAGTACAGGTCGGAAACTGTTTTAATGAAAGTTTTCAATAGAACCTTCATAATGAATAGGATACTCAACAGTGGAATAACAGGAATTGGAAATTACGACGATTCTAGCTAAAATAGACAAATTTATTTCGATAAGAATTAAAGATTGAGCAAATGAAAAAAAAAAAAAAACATGTATATGAAAAGCTATTCCAAATACTTATTTGTTTGTTAATTGTGCAAATGAAAATAAATGTTTTCTACAAATATTTTCTTATTTACCCAGGTTATTTGTGAAGAAGGTTTAATTACTCCTTCTCGAGTTTTTTGTCATGGGTAACGTTTCAGAGCCCACTACAATTTCGTTTAGTTCATCTGCACATCTGTACCTCAGAAATAATGCTTATTACCGTAAATGTTAGGAATGACCAAAAGCTTACATTTCCTGTGCATGTGGGTATTTATTAAATTAGGAGGGGAGGGGTTAAGATATTTCAAACAAAACTAAACAAAATCAAGCATAAAGTGTTTACATTTTAAAGAACTCTCAAAATGTATGGCACACTCCGAGAGCAACCATAAAAATAATTTTAAAAATCTCATTAAAAACGCATTTTACTTAACTCATAATAAAAAAGAGAAAACACGATAAAAAAACAGTGTGAAAAACGTAATTTAAAGTAAGAGTATTAATGAAAAGACAGGACAACAGACAGAAGCTGGGAAAGCACTGGGAAATTTTCAAGTTACAAATTTACAAGTTAAAATTTTCAAGTATACAGGGTGTCCCATGTAACGTGTACCAGCAAAGGTCTGTGGTCTGGGGACACCAATACCTATCGATTGGACCCCTTGTATGTTCCGCGATTTTTTGTAGTTTTCGAGATATGAATTTTTTTTGTTTTATTTTCATATTTTTTTAAATTTTGGACGGTTTTAGCTGTAACTTTTCTGTGAGATTTTCTGAGTTAGTGTTATGGCTAGCATGTGTGTTCGTCTGTAACAACACTAAGCACCAAAATTCTAACTACTACTAGCTCAGATTTTGATCACAAAATTAAAATTTTTGTTTGAGAGAAATTGTTACTTGATTTCAACTTGAAAAAAAATTTACTTAACCCTGACTGAATAACTTCTTGATAATTTTAAAAACTTTATGGGTTCCTTAACTCTCAAAATAACACAAAAAAGTTGGTACTTTATAAGGCACTTTACGCGAAAACGGATTTTAAAGTTGATACAGTCGAAAATAGTGAAATTAGGAATGTTAGATAAAAAGATGTAAAATATCGTATTTAAATTCAAATCATAATTATTTTTTCACATTGTGCTAAATAAAACAACAGAAATAATCTTAAGAAATAATCTTCAACAGTCTGTGCATTGCGGTAGGTGGCAGGCACTTTGAACATTTATTGTGAAAACAGTAATAAATAAATGATTTCTTAAGATTATTTCTGTTGTTTTATTTAGCACAATGTGAAAAAATAATTTTGAATTTAAATACGTTATTTTACATCTTTTTATCTAACATTCCTAATTTCACTATTTTCGACTGTATCAACTTTAAACTCCGTTTTCGCGTAAAAATACCCTATAAAGTACCAAGTTTTTTGTGTTATATTGAGAGCTAAGGAACCCTTAAAGTTTTTAAAATTATCAAGAAGTTATTCAGTCAGGGTTAAGTAATTTTTTTTTTCAAGTTGAAATCAAGTAACAATTTCTCCCAAACAGAAATTTTAATTTTGTGATCAAAATCTGAGCTAGTAGTAGATAGAATTTTGGTGTTTAGTGTTGTTACAGACAAACACATGCTAGTCATAATACTAACAAAGAAAATCTCACAGAATCACTTCACAGAAAAAGTTATAGCTAAAACCGTCCAAAATTTAAAAAAATATGAAAATAAAACAAAAAAAATTCATATCTAGAAAGCTACAAAAAATCGCGGAACATACGTACATGGGGTCCAATCGATAGGTATTGGTGTCCCCAGACCACAGACCTTCGCTGATACAGGTTACATGGGACACCCTATATAACAATGGCAAAACCAGTGGCCGCGCAGTACTTGAAATTTTTATCGCCAATCGTTTAGCCAATAGAGATTTTCTTTAAGCCAGAATCTCATGATTTTAGCCAAATTTAAAATTTAAAAAAAAATTATGAAGCATTTAAAATTAAAAAAAAAATTAATCGCATGATAATCGCATTTTCGAGGTTGAAAATAAAAATTTTCCATATAAATAGAATGTTCGCCAAATGTGATTGTTTATTGGTCAGATAAGTTGAACCTAGAGGAATTAATAATTAATCGTCCTAGGTTGAACTGTCGCCACTGACGATTTGGCGAGCACGCTGCGCGGACACTGTAAAACGGTTTTAATGTTTCCGGTTTTTTTTTTGGTTTTTTTGGTTTTTTTTATCAAATAAAAGAACCTTTAAAAACAGTGAACAGCTTAATTGTTATTTCAATTTCTGCTGGAAGAAGAGTTATTTTGAGACCAGAATGCATCTGGAGTTATTTTGTCAACCACATACATAATTTATGTAATACACAGATGTTATTACTAATAACTGCATGTTATTAATATTTTAGCAGAGCTGTATAAATGTAATGTAAAGCTTTAAAATTTTTATTTTCTATATGACACGCAAAGGTCAAAACGATATTAAAAATATAAATTCTATAAAAAAAATTTATATTTAAAAAATTAGAATTAATATTGTACTTTACCAAATATTTTCACGATATCAACACTGTTGAAAATAATTGTTGTTCATTTTTTAAATTTAATTATTATTAATTTTTTTTTTTTACAGAAATCTTAATTTGTGCGCTGCACTGTGGATACAATCTGCTATATGATTCTTCATACTTGGAATTTGCTTGTTAAGATTTAATATTTTTTCTTCTATATTTTTTCTCTTTTAAACCAGTAATTGAGTCATTCATCTCACAGACTTCTACTGTAATAATATAATTATTAGTTAAATACACAGATGTTATTTTTATTTTACCCGAGCCATACAAGTGAAATGCAAACCTTTTAAATTTTTATTTTTTATATGACACGCAAAGGTCTAAATGTAATTACAAACATGTTTATATGATCACTAGGCTAATGATCACACTAAAACATGGATTCTGCTCCTTAAAGCATCTATACAAGAATGCTGCAAGCAAGTCTTACGAATCAAGAACCAAACTGTATGAAAATAACATCTACACTCAAAAAAACAAAATGTATAAATTATTCTTTATTATGCAAATTTGATTCAGTGGCTTTATTTTCCAAACTCGACAATATCCAATTTTTAATGTGTGCTGAAATTTTTGAGGGGAGTGATAAAATGTTAAAATTTTAGCCTTTGTGATCTGATTTTGAGGAGTTAGTTAGATATGATAGTGGTGTTTTTCGTATGAAAATGCTTGTTTCTAATTTTTTGTATATTTTTTTTTTAGATTGTTTTTTAATTGTGACAAAATTGGAAGATTAAAAATGTATCTTATTCTTTTTTTTTTTCTAGATGTTGGGTTTGATTTTGGGAGTGTTTCGACTGAAAATTCTTAGCTTTTTGAGAAAACGGACACCCCCAGTTTTGGATGCGCTAGGATATTTTGGGGCTGGTTTCAGTGTTGTGGGAGATTCAAAATTCGCCCAAAATCATTTAAAAATTGAGTAAAATGCGATTTATTTAAGCATTTTTATGGAGTTTCCCCCGATGTCCCAAAAATAGGTGCGCTAGGAATGTGTCATAATTTTAGGAGATTTTAAAACTGTAAACATTTCAGTGTTGGTTGCTTGATTTTGAGTTGGTTGTGTTAGATTTTGGGAATATTTTGCCTGATAATTCTTAATCTTCCAATTTTGAGCCCCCTTGGAAATTTTAGGAGAAAGTTGTTTTAGTTGTTTTTCAAGATGGCGGGATTGACTTAGGAGGGTTTTTTCCCTTCCAATTTAAGGTGCGCTTGAATGTGTATAGGAATTGAGGACATGATGAACACGAAAAGATTTTTTTATGTTTATTTTATTTATTTTTTTATCAGTTTTTGTTGTTACAGTTGTAATTTTTTAATTAATTATTTACTCACTTTTATCGCCTCAACCTGATAATCTTTTGGATTGATTGACACCAAATTTTGAGCAGGTCAAAGCCGTTCATGGATTTTAAAACAGATTTCTAAATAATACATGTGGATAATTGTAATTATATTTATGTATCATAACCTCTTTATGGGATGGCTATATTCTAATTGAGGTATTTTAAATTTTACTTAAATAAAGCCCGATCAGCATATGTACTGTAGCGCCAATGCGGCAAATCAGATAAAAAGTTTAAAATTCCTGGGTTATCGTTCGTCTTTTGCATTAAATACTTGCAAGAAACTCATGAATGAAAGCTTTAGATCAACAGATGTCGCTACTGGTAACATAGCCTTTGATTGATAATTTTTTTTTTTTGTAAAGATACGACTATTGTAATACGAGATCTGTTTACTCCCTCCCACTTGGACAAGGCTATCGCATCGAACGACGCTTTTTATTGACCGAACTCGCCTATCGTACATACGCCATAGCAATAAGGAGTGAAATACACAGCTGTAAGTTCTCCCCCACGTTTATTTTGCTATCACGCGTGTTTAAAACAAGCTTAATCGATGCGATTTGCTCAGTGTTATACGAATGTTTATAAGCTAACGCAGTTCACCTTTTCTTCTGGATGTCAGATGGAAGTCATCATCCTCTCTCCCCAAAGTTGAGGAATTCGTGACCTGAACTTTTAACCGCCGTTCTGTGTACCTGGAATCTTAAACGGGGCTGCTTCACTCGTGTACCTGGCTGTCATGACGAGCGAACGCAAGTTGGTCCGGTCGAAGAGTGGGCTGCGAATGGTGCCCGCCAATGCTACCACCGCCAGCCCCTTCGAACTGCCCGAACCACCTTGGATCTCCGATAAAGAGGTTGGCATTTGCTGTTTATCTCCGTCTTAAAACCAAAAAGTTGACTTAAACTCGAACTATTTCGTGAATAAGGTGAAGGAGTTCAAATTAATCGCAAATGTCAATTTGAGATTATGAGTGGGATGTTCCTCTTCTTCCAATTCTGTGATAGCAGTATCTCATAGTTCATTATCAGCTCTCACTATTTTTATCTTGTATTTTAAAATTAAGTTAATATATTTAAAAGAAATTTAATTTAATATATTTAAACATAATTTGTGGTCTTAACTTATTTAATTTTATTTATAAAAAAAAATAGAGCAACTGTTTAATGAGCATACTTTAAAATTGATTAATAGATACATTTATATGTAATGAATAATTAATTAATTGATTGTGAGATACATTGTAAAATTAATATAATTTTTTTACGTTAATTTTTAAAGATAACTTTTAATAATGTTTTAGATTGAGATCTTCTATTTTGCCATTTTTCATTACTTCAAAATTTATGCAAGCTTTGCATATGAATTTAAATTTGTCTAATTATATACTAATTAATAATTAACTGTACCTAAATGGTAATTATAATATTTTTAGTTCCTCTGCTTAATACCATATGCTCTCACATTTCATGGACAAACGTTTCCTGCTTATAATATTCAGTACTATATTATCATTGGTGTATTAGGGGTGTAAACTTTGCTATGTGCATGCTTTAAATTTGATGACTAAAAGCATCAAAATAAAAAAAATAAAGATGGGAATGTAATTTTATAAAAATCATTTCTAAAACTATTATGTACGTTTCTTTATAATAAGCAATTTTAGATATTGATAAAATTTCACAAATAGAAAAGTGAGAAAAGGAGTGTCATTGTTTTTCAAACATATTTATGATCATCTTGACTGACATAAAATTATTCCCAGATAAATAACTTCTTTTTTTTATGTGTAAGGTATATCCTGAAATTATTCGCTGCAGCTTGGTTTTTTTATTGCTTAAAAGCTGATCCATATATAGATTTTGGCATAGCATTCTCACTAATTAAATAGGAGATTTTACTTGGATGAATGGATGATAAAACATAATGTGAAATTTGGCATCAACACATCCCCTATTTTCTCTGCCTTCACAATCATTGTGCACTTTCCCCCCCTCCCCCTCAATTGCTTACTCCACCCTTCAATAGAGTGTTTTCAATACCAGCCATGTTTCTTTTTCTTCTATAAATATTTTACCTTGCCTATCAATAACTACATAAATATTAACTTTTCCATTTGAAACGAAGAATTATCAATATTATTCATACCAAAAATGAAAATTATTATTATTATTATTGTTGGAAAACAAGTTAAAAAATCTCTTTAAATTTAGATGTGAATTATTAAACTTTTAATTACTTAGTTTGCAATGGGAGATTTTTCTATTCATTAGCAATTTTGAGCCCGGAAGGAGACTGAAAAACAAAAAAAAACAAAAAAAAAATATGCAACAATCATGTGACTCTGGATTTTTTTTTTTTCTGTTTTGCATTATTGTTTATTTTTTTTTTAAACCAGGCATCATAATAAAAACCATACGTCAGTATCTTTTGAATAATAATTCTTTCACTTTATTACTTGTCATAATACATACAGATTTCAATGACATATGTCACGATAGGTTGAGATAACTATTACATATTTTTCAAAGTATTTATATAATAAAGTGAAAATGACGTTTGTCAGAAATTATTAATCAGAACTTGATGTTTTGATGTAAAAGGAATTTCATTTTTCCCACAATCCAAATTTTCCTTTTTTTAAAACCCAAATATTCTCCCCCCCCCCCCCAAAAAAAAAACCCATCAAAATATTAATCTTTCAGAGCTGCTCTTTTTATTTTAATACCAGGAAATAATGCTTTAAGAAATATTTAACAACTTCCATAAAGATTATTTTTTTTTTTATTCATTTGAGGATATAGTTTAAAAATATGTATGTTCAAGTATGTTCTTTAAATTTTCTTGTTTTCTATTCTTACAGTTATTCTTTTCCCCAGGTAAATGATTTTATTTTCTTTTTTAAACTTATCTAATATTAAAATTAGAATATTACATTTCAAGCTGCTATTGAAATGGATGCAACTTGAGTTTTTTTTTTTATAAAAAAAAAAAAAAAAAAAACGAATGCTATCAGTTGATGCACTTTACGCATTTGAAGACAGTGAGAGCAATTTCTTATTTGAATGGCTTATCTTGATGAATGCACATGAAAGTATGGTAATTAGTATATTGACCTCTACTATACATCATGTGTACTTGTAGTTTATAAAATAACATCTATCTTGATTGATGATTTTAAATATGCGAGCCTTATAAGTCTTATCCTGTTCTTGTGGCCATAATAAACACTTAGGAGAAATGTGTTCTGAATATTTTGGTAATTGTGAGATATTACATTTCCTGCATTTCCATTGTCACCATGGCTTTGGACTGCATTAGATAGATGGATAATATTTTTTTTGGTATTTACATATGTTGCTGTTCATTGTTAAATTTCGTTTATATTATCAGACATTAGTCTAAATATGTGATGAATAAAAGAATTTAGTGTATATTTGATTCTTTATATTAATCAGGAATTTATGAAGGTGCAATAATTCATAAATTACCCCAGCTATTGCTGCATCTCTTAAAAAATTATCACTTAAATTGTAAAGCAATTTCATTTAATCATTTGGTAAGGGTTTTTTTTTTTTCATTTTACAAAATTCATTTTCAGGACTAGAAATTTATTGGAAGCAAGATTTTCTCACTATTCTATTTTATTTTTTTCTTAAGGAAGGAAGAAAATTTTTTTCTGCCCTTGACCTGCATAGCAAATCTCCCCCCTCCTCCAACCTTAAAGTTAGGATTATTTGGATTTCTAGTTTTTATAAATTTTAGAAACAAGTTGTAACTTCTGATAATCCTGAAAATTTTACTGCTCATATAAGCACTTTTTTATGTATATCCATCCTTGCCCTCCTTTCCACCTTCCATCCATAATTAAATAAACAGCACATATTCAAATTTTGGAATTAGTTTGTTCTCTAATAAAAATGGCAAAAATAATTTTTTTGGGGGGAGGGCTAAAGTACTTATAAATTAAAGTTCAAATTAAAAAAAATTAACAAGTTGATAAATTTTATCATTAAAAGTTTTTCTTTTATATTTTCAGTGTTCACGATGTGTAAAGTGTCAGACAAAATTTGATTTTATGAAACGACGAGTAAGTATTAATATTCATTTTGTCATGTTTAAGAAAACATGTTTAATTAAGAGGCAATACAAATGTAAAATCACTCGAAACAAATATTTTTATCACTATCAAAATTTAATAACAATGAACAATTTTGTTGCCTATCAGTTTGATAAATAAAAAATATGATAAGTCATGATAACTTTTATAAGGGAAACCTTATTTAGAAAAAATTGATCTTCAGTTAGGTAAAATCATTAGAATACTGAAATCATATTCTGACTTGTATAAGTGGGGAAAAAAATATACGAATAAAAAAAAAAGTAGTAAATAATTGGTATGAGCATCAGATAGATATTTATAGAAATATAATTTTTGGAAAGTTTTTATTTGGTTAAAATCCTATTTACTTGTCCAATGAGCAGTGGAAAATTTAAATGGATGCTATTTGCAAATATGCCTTTGTATTGGTAAGCAGAAAAATTCAAAAGAATATTCCCATTTATAAATTTTTGCTATTAAATTTTGATAATTCATTGATGTTTGTACTGTACAAGTTCCATATAGCTTTTGCTTTCTGAATTAATAATTGTAGTATTATAATAAAATTAATAGAACACTTTACATTTTCACAATTAGTGGAAGTCTTATTAAAGAAAACCACGTCAAAATATGAAAATTTTTTTAAAAACTTTTCAAACAATATAGATATTTTCCTGTTTTAAAATACAGTATTAATAGTTAAAAATAACAACAGAAAAAATAAATATACCCACTGCTCCTCCATGTTGCAGCATAACGTTCTATGGTCACATACAATTTCTTTAAATTGAAAGAGTTATATACTAATAATATTGGAGCATATTTTAAAAATTTGAATTCAAACTGAATGTGTGAAATTTCAAAACATCTCAAATGTAAGCAGTGTTCTCTCTAGAAATGCTGTCAGGTGGATGGAAAGATGAAGTAGCCAAATAGACAAAAAAAAAAAAATAAGCAAACAAAATGTCATGCAATGTACGAAATTCTTTTTTTAGTCATCAAAGTCTGCTAGGTGGCATGTCTCTTCAAAAAGGCATGGTTAGAACACTATGTAAACTTGCTGATAGGGTGTCCAAGTTTTTTTTTTTTTTGTTTTTTTAAGAAGATGTAATATATGCAACTCTGATGCTTAGATAAGCTACAGCATATTCTGAGAAGGGAAACTTATTTTAATGCCACTTTGTTTTTGTTCTGATTGAGTAAAAATTTTATGAGCATTTCACTGCTCCATGAAATAGAAACCATTAAACTTCTTTTATACAACATGACATACAAGGCAAAATTATTTTCTTTAAAAATTATTAGATCAAGGGCACCTATAGTCCAAACCGAATTTATTGCATATAGGCAGTTCAAATAAATTTTTTCAAATGACAAAATGATTGTAACTTGTTTTTTGTTTTGCTTTTTTATCATTGACAATTATTTTATTTTTGAAAAGCCAGTTGGGGTTCTTTTTTTTAAAGTAGCATTAAATACAGTTTGAAATCTTGAATATTTAATGAAGAGTCAGTGATCATTTGTACCCCCTTTTCATTCAAAATTTATTCTATATGGTAAAACCCATTAAATAATTATTGCATATTTTCATTAAATTCAGCCATTTATACAGAATTTAAAGTGGACTTGTTCCATTTGCATAGAAATGGTGTCATCAGTGATATATAAGGAAAATAAGTGTAAAATGAGTAAGAACAAGCACCTCTCTTCATGATGTAGAGCAGATCGTTTTACTTCATATAAGTGGTCAAGAGCAATATGACATTGCAAAGATGTTAAATGTTAACCAGTTCACTTTAACCAGAGTGATGATGCAGACGAAAATGATAGGGAACTCTCAGAACATTAATCAGGAACTGGAAGACCATGCGTCACATCTCCATGAGATGACTGACACTTAAAAAGAACTGTTCAGCAAAACCACTTTAAAAGCACAGCTCACATTCATCAGGAATGGAAGAAAACTGGAATTGATAAGAGTTCAACAGTATTGTGTAATCGTGTCCAAGAAATTGGATTCAAACCTCGAATACCCAAGTGCAAACTTTTGACCACAAAAAATCAACTTTCAACGAGACTAGTGAAAGTTAGAATGAAATGGGCTAGACAAGACTGGGACAAAGTGACATTTAGTGATGAGTGTTTTTCACGTTCCAGTGAGTGAATGGACGTGCTTGGCCCAAACAAACAAAAAGTGTTGCCCCTGTTCCACGAAATATTAAATTGTGGCAATCAAGGAGAGTGAAGTTTCTTTCTAAAAGAAAATAAACAGAATTAAAAAAAAAATACTACTGCGAAAATTTTGCCACTTTAGCTGCAGTTCTTGTTCGAAATGCCTTGATGCAATAATTTCAAAATTGGGCTGTAACATACTAAAATTTGAATACCTTTTTGAACTAGTATATAGGGATACAGTATAATCAGGAATTACTGAGTGTATTTTAATGATGAATCTTAAATGAACCAAAGATTCATTTTACTTTGACATACAGTTTTTATCAAATGGTAGAATAGCTCAGGACAAGATATAGTACATATCCTTGGATTTTAAGTTATTAATGAAAGTTTACATTCAACACAGTTTGAGGTACAATCCATCAACGGAAGTTTGTAACCAATGAGATGGTGCCATGTTGCCATAAGACTCGTTTGCATTTGTTATTTGTGTACGTTTGTAATTAGTTCATCTTCACCTTTTCACATGGGTAGTGAGTTAACTGAAAGGTGTTTCATTTAACCATGACAAGTTATCCAGTTTGTGACCAGGCAGATATGATTTTTATGTACACATGAATGGTAATGGATAGGGGGTCAGATGGTGTTTCCAGACCGAAGGCAGCATGGTCATCAACCTTTGTTGCTGTTTATCATCGTGTTGCTAGACAGGATCCGTAACATAAATGTAGATAGCGGAAGACCAGGAAGAAAGCATTCTACAGGCGGTCAAAGAAGATGCAGGTATCAGTTCAACCTGTGGTACGTCTCGTCGTAAATTTTCGTTAATACCTTAAAATATAAGGATTTTCATCCATATGTTTATATGGGTTGTTTCTTGTTTTGGTATGAGAAACCTGCCCTCAAAGTTTGTAAACTTATTTTTGATACACCCTGTATATGCTAATTATCGTTACCACCTTCATCTTTTGTTTTAAACAAACTTGTATGTGATCATGGAGATTACCTTTAAATTTATTTGGATTATGAAGTGCTCTGAATTGACTTGAGACAATTAAGTTCAGAACTAAAGCGTACCACATTCTAAGGTTGATATAACTTGAAGCTACATATTTTCAAATGTCTTTATCAAGATTTTTGAACTTTTTGACAATGAAAGAAATTTTTTGATGCAATCCATCTTATTTTGTCCGGTCTTTTTTGTTGTAACATTAAAAAAAAGAAATATGGAAATTACATCTTTAAAATATTAAATGCATTTTTTCTCTTTGCTTTATGCCACAAATGGATTTTCTAATTTAATTCTTTTGCTGCACAAAGCAGACATAGCTGCTTAAAATTTCATTAACTTCACCTGCAGAAAGCGGATTCACCTCAAAACTTCAGAGAAGTGGATAATTTCATCATGTCTGGGACGACTTTTAAATTTAAATTTTTACTATATAGTGAAAAACTTCATAAGTTTTCAATTTGCTAAGAAAAGGTTGTAATTATTTTCCTCCAACATTCATTAAATATTTATTAATTTGTATAGCATCACTGTCGCCGTTGTGGCCAAATTTTTTGCAATAGCTGTTGTGATGCACAGTTGCCACTTCCTCGTATGAGTTTCGTTGATCCTGTTCGTCTATGTTCTGCTTGCTGTGAAGTGACAAAGAAGGAAAATGAATTTTATGAAAAAAATTTGAAGACTCTTATGAATGGTAAGATAACTTTGATGAAAAAAAAAATGATCTATTTAAAAGCTTTATTTATTGCTTTATTTAAATATTGTCTTCTTTTTTTGATTTGTTTTTATTATATATTTATTAAACCTGATTCACTTTAATTAGGAGCAAATTTTACAATAATCAATGAATTAAATAAATCTGAATCTGAAGGATCTTCTTTCTTCTGCAAATTATCTTCTGATCAAAGGTAATTCATTCATCTGCTAGGAAAAATTTGCCCATCCTGTAGTTTACAAATAAATTTATAAATACTCATGTAGTTGATATTAGAAATTTCACTTGATATACGGGCTGTCCTAAACAGGACTGACAGTTTTTAAAATGGAATAGCAGGTTACTCTCGCAGGAAATTAATGTGTGAGGTCAGGAATTTGTTTCGGTGAGTTCTCTTGTGTTTTGTGTACCAATCTTTTCGGATTGCACGAAATGATATTCTTCGGAATGGGACGTTTCGGCGCGACACTGATTCAGCACTGGTTCAAAATTCCCAGGTTTGAAACACTACTTCCATAGAGGACCGATTCAAACGAGATCGGGGAGGAAGAAATACTATTGTGGCGAAATTCAATATGCACTTACCGTAAAATCTTGAATACAGGCCCAGGCGTCT
>JAHWFO010059906.1:457638-517967 GCA_023313115.1 Rhysida immarginata
TTATTATTATTATTATTATTATTATTATTATTATTATTATTATTATTATTTTAGGGTACGTAAGGTATTTGAGGACAGATTCATGTCAAGAAAGAAAACAGATGTAAGTCGAGATAATAACCTTATTATCGAAACATATCATGAGCATACACAAGAAACCTTCTTGTTATATGGCTATTCAATGAATCCGCCTTCAGCTTCTGTAACTGCTTCAATGCAAGATCAAAACCGTCGACATGTGTGAATCAAATGGTCATGGTTCATATTGGTCATTACTCGAACAATGGCAGCTTTCAATTCATCTTTGGTGTTATGGGGGTGTTCGTTGACCTCTCTCTCCATAGTAGTCCAACAGATTCAGGTTGGGAGTTCGGAGGCCAAATTCACAGCAAATCGGCTTCACACGGATTTTTCAGCTTGTTTAAGGGCCTTTTCGATCTGAGTAGGCGGTTTTCCCGTGGTTTGTTTGACATAAACTGACCTCTTCACATAACATACGAGTGATATCTGATGTTTTCATGGACAACATTTCTGATTGTTCCTTCCAACACATGGAGATATTTGGCAAGTGACCTCATGGATGTTCTGGGATTGTCATCGATGGCCTGCTGCGCTTGCTGAATAAATTCAGGTGTTCTGATGATGTCAGAGTGTGAGGCATGCTTTTTACGCTTTGCTACTGGTCCAACATTGCCATCTTCAGTCTCCAACTCCTTCGCACTGTATGGATGAATGATCTTACGACCTTTAGAAATCGTGATATCTCTAAATCGCTGTGCTCTGTCTTTATTGCCACGATTACTGCATGTCTCTTCATGATTTGTGTTACTTGATGGTCCGCCATTTTGCTTTCCGGAAATGGAAAGGACATACAATTTACTATAGTGCAGCAGTAGCAAACGAAGATGTGTCCTCAAATACCTTACAGACCTGTACATTAAAAAGCTTAGGTAATATGAATTAAATTGTTTGGAATGGTATTCTTTACAAACTTAGAAAGTTTGCACATTATTTCTTATACACCCAATATTAAAGGCTGTCGGTTAAATTGATTTTAAACTTATTTTACTCTGTTTTTTAGACTGCTTTATGGATATAATAACAGGTATAAGACATAAGATTTCAGTGTTTGCTTTTGTAATTTTAAATTTTTTAACTTCAGTGCTGACCTTCATACACATACTTTATCTTGCTCATTTATGATAATATTGGGTTATTTCTTTGTTATTGGTAAATACTCTTAATGCCAATTTGCAGAGCTGGGTCATTCCATATCAAGTGGTCTGGTGGTCCCTGCTCAACCATCACAGATTTTGATGAAATTTTATGTGGACATTCATACATGTCCCCAACAAACAAGGGTAAAGTTTTATGTTCATTGATGCAATACTTGCTGAGATAAAGTAATTTCTTTGACCCCCCAATGTGGCCTTATGCAGTACGACTGAGATTTTGGAAACTTTGAGATACATTATCTCTGGCAATATTTTTGTTGAAAGAAACAAAACTTTGCCATCTTGTACAACTTTTAAGCGCTCTATTAAACTAAATAATAAAAAAATTTCATGAGCGATTTCCATGAAGAAAATTTGGAGCAACCTTGCCCCAAAAATTTCCAGCTCGAAAAAATTTTAAAGTTTGGGTTTTTATACCTAAGAAAGTAAAGGTATGATAAACGTGAAACTGTACACACAATCACTTATCAATACAAGGTTTTGAATATAAAATTTCGCTCAGCTAATATATTTCATTAGTTCAGGAATTGAGTGTCAAGTTGATGACTTTTGTGAAAATGCCAAAAATAGGGTATTTTAGCCCACTTTTAAATCATTTTCATTAGAAAGCACATGTTTCAAACCCCCTAAAAAATTAGGGTTGGTTTTTCATCGCTGGCATATAAGGCCTTAGAAATGTACTAATGAATGAACATGTGCACAGAAACCGTATCATGTTGCATATGATCATCGACTACAAGACATGAGCCTAATCAACCATTACATGAGCTCGGTGTTAACTTTCTTGTATCACCAGCAGCAGTTTGTCAACATCTGATAGCTATAGGCAAGTTTAAAAAATTCAATACAAAGTTAAAAGAATTCAAAAATTTGCCGAACTGATATAGCATCTGGAAATATACATTGCCTTCCAAAAGCATGAAGCTAGCACTTCCTTTTGGATCTTTACAGTTGATGAAAAGTGGCTCCTTTATGACAACAGAAAGTGAGCAGTTACAGCAAAATAGCTCATTAAAAGGGAAACCACAGAAGGTTCTGATCCACATGGTGGACTGCTAAAATTGTGGCATGTTAAGAGTTTCTGTTGCATAGCCCAAGAATCGCAGTTGATATATACTGCCATCAACTGGATGAAAAATTAAGTAATAAGTGCCATAGTGGTAGAACAGGACTACATGTGTTTGTAGGAAGCATGCAGAAAATCAATACCGTACTTACAAGATCTCCCTCACCCTATCCATTCACTGGAGTTAGCCCCATCAGACTTTCACAAATTTCACTATGTGCAAGTTGGTCAGTAGAAAGTTAAATTAATTTTCTCTTTGAGAGCATGCCATTAAAATTTAATTACATGAATAGTGCATTTATTTTTACTTCTCTTTTTGTTATTCTTGAAATTAAGATTAAGAATTGACTTAATGCTTCCTAAACTTAATGTATTTTTATGGGGAAAAAAATCACTTTACCTTTATTCTTGCCAGGCACAGTCACTGCTAATTCTTGGCAGATTACTTACTTGGATAATCAGAATCGGGAAAAAGACATCCGCTTCATAGCTGCCATTGTTCCTAATAAAAGACAGTCAACTTTATGGATTGCATCAATGCATAAGGTATATATGGTGCTTTTTAATTTTATATGCTGTAATTCACATCTCAATCAAACAAACATATTTAACGAAAGAAAATCTGAATATAACTTCATGGTGATAATTCTTTATGATGTGATTTGTTCTGTTTATTTTTAGGTTGAGATATGAACAATGTAAACTTTGTAAATGTAGATGCTTTCTTATTTTTGTTAAGATGTTTACAGAATTTGCTTTCTATGATGATTATTCAGGTGTAATGATGGACAATTTTAGAGACAAATATCTTTAAAACTGTTTATTATTGAATAATGAGCACTTTTTAAGGCATTTGTTGCTATAAATAAGCAAGATTGACTTTAAGAAAATCTAACATCATTGTGTTAGTACAAGTGTGTCCCAATCCAATCTGAACCTGGGGTTTCCGTTAAAAGACAACTTATGGTCACATACAACTTTATTTAAATCGAAACATTAGTGCATTAATAACATCATGGCATATTTAAATTTTTTCAATTTGAACCCTAAATGTATGAAAAAACAAAAGTTTCGAAAGCAATTTCCAATAGCAGGGAGTCCATCTTGGTGACATCAGTGGAATCGTAGTTTGCTTCAAAGTGTAAATTAATACATCGCATGCGAGGTTAATCATCATCGATACATACATAAATAAAATTAAATTATTTAATTTATACAGGATGTACATGGAGTCTGGTAAAACTTTCAAGATGTTTTTATGGAAAAGCTTTGAAACATATCCTAACAGCAATATGAAATTTTGTACACAATACATACAGGTTTTTTTTTTCACAGTACAAACTTACAAACACTCCAGATGACTGGAATCCAACTCTTGCCAGACTCGGCCCAACTTGTTCTGTGACTGTCGTTTGCTCTATTCTCCCCCTCAGTTCCATGACCTCTTTTGGCAGCGGAGGGACATATACCAAGCTCTTCCCTAAAAGTCTGATAGGTTTCAAAGCTTTTCCATAAAAGCATTTTGAAAGTGTTACCGGATTTTATGTGCCCCCTAGATGTGTATAGATGGTAATCAATAGATGATAATGTACACCATGACTCCTTTGAGGTCACCAGGATGGATTGGAAATTGCATTTGGATTTACGTTTTTCACACCTTTAGGGTTAGAATTTCAAAATTTTAAATGTGCTATGATGTCATTAATTCAAGTGACCCCTTCAAAGAATAAATAAGCTGGTCCGCCTTCAGTCGGTTGTTACAATCTTACCTTCTCTCCCTCCTATGAGCATGGACGGTTCCATAAATTTAAATATTTTCAATCACACACACAAAAAAAATGACCGTGCTAATCTTTCGATTTAAATGAAGTCGTATGTGACCGTAGAGTTGTCCTTTAATGTGAAATGTGTGCAGGGCTGTATTATTACTACTTATACTCTGTTCACACTACAATTCTCAATCATGTTTAGTCTACACACATTCAAGGTGAAACTGTTGAAGCTTTATCAACAAATTCAGGTGTTTACACTTCAAAATTCAGATCATAATCAGGGTTAGAATTTTTTACGCCAGAGGAGGATAATGGTACTTTTAACCACAGACCTTTACTGCTGGTCCAATGTTCTCTGATTATCAAGAATAAGTTTAAGGTAAAGATATTAATAAAAAAAGAATGAAAGGAAAAATTCAGCGATTTGGATTTGAAGCAGAGACCAGGAGTGTCACGCCTCTACCAACTGGGCTATTGCGGACATGGGACAACAAGGCTATCTCCAAGGGTCCTTGTGACTGCAAGGTAGTTAAGGTGAAATGCCACTGATAAGGCAGGCACCTGGCTCTCAGATTGCAAAATTCCTCCTCTCCAAAGCATCAGAAAGCTGATGAACATTCATAAGAAATTAATAAATTCAAACTGGAGTCATTGCTCCAAACATAAGGTAAAGGTATTAATGGAAAAAATGAAAGAAAAATTCTGCGACCTGGACTCAAACCAGGGACCACAAGTATTGTGCTCATTGCCTTTACCAGCTGGCTATCGAAAGACACAGGATAACAATGCTTGATTTGGAAAGGAGGAATTCCTGATCTGTGAGCCAGGTGCCTGCCCTATCATTGGACCTTGAATACCTTTTAGTCTTTAAGGAACCTTGGAGATAGCCTTGGAAAATCGAAGGAGTAAAATCTAACAAATATAAAAAGGGTTTAAATAAGGAAGATTTCAACTACGGTTTAAACATAGAAATTATAATTCAAATAATTGTTAAATTAAATGCTACTCAAAAGAGAAAATTCGAGAACATCCAAGAAGTTCAATATGCCTTTTGTGTATCAAGAAGAATCTGATGGCAAATGAAAGAGCTTCCTCTTCGTCAACCATTGATCCATTAACACAAGAGTGATGTGAGGTTGTGTTCAACCCAACTGTATTCATCCTCAGTTTGATAGGTTTTTACAGCAACGATGCTTAGGTTTGTTGTGCTATTCAGATGTTGTTCTACACAAATTAATGGCCCAAATCATGTCAGGAAAACTTACCCCAAACCATAACACTGCCCCCACTTGTTGAAGGATTATACTCATGCATGTGGGGTCCATCCTTTCATGCTGTATTTATATATTGATTTAAGACTTCATCATTGTTTACGTAGTTGATATAGCCATTGAAAATACTCTCAGCTTTCAATTGCTCAAATTTGATTTTTTTTTTTTTTTTAATTAACAATATACACTGAGTGGCCAGATTATTGCCTTCAATACGGCGGCGATTTTTCTTGGCATTGACTTCACGAGATGTTGAAAGGTGATGCGAGGAATCTGACACCATGCCAGGTGAATAGCACTGTCTAGTTGTGTGAGATTGCATGGTTGTGGAACCACCTGCCTGATGGCTCTTTCAACTTCGTCCCACAAATGCTCATTTGGATTAAGATCTGGTGATTGTGGGGTCAATACTTTCATGGTGTTTCCACCAAATTCTTACTGTGCCATCTGCATGATGCAACCGGAAACGTGATTCATTGGGCCACATGACATTTTTCGAATGCTTGACTGTCCAATCCTTGTGTTCTCTGCGAATTGGAGACATTTTATTTTGTTAACTGCAGATATCAAAGGTGTTCGAACAGGCCTTAGATTTCCATATACTATGCCATGTAAGGCGAACAGTACGTTCAGAGATCATTTCAGGGGATCCCTGATTAAGAACTGCAGTAATTTGATGCACTGTTACCCTTTTCTTGTCTTGTCCCAGTCTTGCCACACTCCATTCTCGTCGCTGATGGCCATAACTCGCGCATTCAGACCCAGTTTTGTGGCTGAAGTCCACTTAAACACTTAACCAACAGCTGCTCTTGAACATTTAACAATCAAAGGCTGTTAAATCACATTGTTTACCTATATCTTCAGAAACAAATCGCTTCTACTGTCGTGGTAAACAACCTGCTTCCCTATTTACAATGGCCTGGTTTACTAGCAACTTCAGCGCGAAATCATAGCAAATTTGCCTACAAATGTCAGGTGGTCATAATAATCTGGTCATTCAATGTAAATTGATGAACATAAAATATTCTTATACAAAGATTATTGAAATGTACATCTCTTTAGCCACAACGAATTAACAACAAAGACCAAAAGTAAAGTGGAATTACAGATTAAAAGGTAAAAATTTAACAAAATTATTAAATAAATAAAAAATAATAAATAATAAAAAGACAAAAGAGTTGAATACATATTTAAAAGCAAAGTTTTCGTCTTTTTTTTTTTTTTTTTTTAATTCGTAATTATATTTCCTTTTTTGGTCTTTGTTGTGAATTTTTTGTGGCTAAAGAGCTGTATCTTTCAATATTTGTAATATTTACAATCCACATTCCTTATTGTGCTAAATTAGTTTACTTTTGTTCTTTTTATTAAAAGTCCTCCTTCTGTAATTTGATTTTCTGTTTTATTGTATTTATGTATTAAAACATTTCTGTTTCATTGTATTTAAAAGCCAATCAACAATTGGCAAAATTGTGTATTACCTCCGCTATTGTAAGCCCGCCAGTCAGTGCTGACTCAGTTCACGCTGATTGGAGGGCAATACCCGTAAGACCAGGTAGTTTTACGCTGCCTTCTTTGTAGTTGTTCAGAATCCTGATGATGAGAATTCCTCGAAACGCGTAGATTTGCAGTAAAACACTACCATATTGCTATTCCTAGACCATTTTTTCTTTTATAATTACAGCAATATTGACCAAAATGCAACCGATTGATTTTCTGTTTTGTCATTTATAAAATTTTTTCTTATTAAATGTTTCTCCGTTACAGGCAATGAAGATGGTGTTTGAAGTTCGTAATAAATCGCTTACATGATCTGTGTTAAGAAAAGTTGAAAAAAGCAGATAAATAAGACATGCCATTGTGAATTTTGCTTTGGTGATGAAAATGATATTTACCACAGAAAAATGACTTATTTTCATAACATTTTGTAAATATTTAGGTTTTACATGGCGAAGATAGTTGACACTGTCGCACTTGAAAGACAGGGAAATAAAAAAACACAGATTTTTGTTTTTTTGAGAGAATAAGTATATATTATGGATTTGAAAACTATATTTTTTTCTATCTGTTTAATGTATAAATCAGAAATGTTTAGTGTACTTGTGTGTGTGTCTTTAGAAATTTGAAAGGTTCCATTTGAATGATTTTAATAAAACAAAATTAATTTGATGGTAAATACTTAAAGACAAACTATTTACATAAAGTAATCAAAAGCAATTTGCACTGATAATACGGGTTTTGGAATTGCAGTTCACCTTGCCTCCGTCAGATTCATTAGATCACTTAAGCAATGGATATGTTTTAAGTTTTTTCAATTGTACTCATTTAAAAAAAAAATAAGTACAAATTTGCAGAATCATTCCATGTAAGGAGTGCTCATAGTGAAAGAATCATGGCTTGGTTTATCAAAACAAATGTTTTTAAATTCTAACACGAAATTGTGAAAAGATGCAAAAATTTGTTGAAAAAAAAAATATGAAAGACCAACATTGTTAAAACATACTGGAATAATTTTAATATTTGTTAAAAGAATTGAAACTTTTAATATATGTTAAAAAATGACAAAGTGCCCTACATGCCACTTTATTTGTTGGCAGAGGAAGAGTGATTTTTATAACGTCAATTATTTCAACTTTTTAAAAGTTTATAAAATTTGAAACTTTATTCCAAAATTGACTGGAAAACTTACCATAACTGTTATGTCTGATAATAAATGCTAAAAGCTCTTAATACTTAAATTTAATACTGCATATGTAATTTCTAATAAATTAAATCATTATGATACTTCAATTATTACACAAAGGCTGCAATGGCATTGGTCTACATAGTTTAAATGCTATGGTATTGATATTTCTTACTTATTATTCAACAAATTTCATGGATCTACTTATGTTAGTGACTTCCAGCATTCTTTTGTGAATAGGCTATAATAAGCTTAATTTTTTTTTTCATGTTTCTTTAAAAGTTATCAGCTTATAAAAATATAAGCTAAACTTACATTCTTTAACATTTATTTACTAACTTTACACAGAATAAAGAATCTTTTGAATTTTGAATATTTCATCCTTACCTACAGAAAAATGTATAGATCTGCCATTAATTATTTATTTTGATCGTAAGGATTTGTTCATAATTAAAGTAGCTGTCTAACGTCTTTATTTTTCTTCATTAAAGATTTGTAAAAATAATCTTCATTAATTTTTAAGACTAATATTTTTTTGTTGTAATTTTTTTAAGACTTGACATTTCATCCAAACAGTTGCCGTTCATCTTGAGGCAATCAGAATTTTTTCCCCCCAGTTATTCTCCATGGATTATCTTTTCATTTAATCTCTACAGTAAATATTAATTGGATCTGTTTGGGTTTAATTTTTTTTCAGTTCTTCTATCCTCCAAGTTCATTTTTTAAATATGTTACTAATCTAAGCAAACGTAACGCATTCACTGCTCACATAACGTCTTAAAAAACTGGTAAAAAGCCTTTAAATCTATTAATATTTTACATAGGTTAAAATGTAAATATTACAACATAATAAAAATTCATGATTAATATTTCACAGAATCTTGTTAGTGGCCATTTTTTTGATGTGGTCAAGGCCATAAAATCATAGAAATGACATTGAATGCATTAATGAAAATACACGTGTAAAGTTATTTACTCACAGATTTTACATGTATTTAATTTGTGGACTTTTATGTGTTTCATAAACATTTATTTTTACTGTGAGAACCGATGCCCCAAAAACTAGTAATATTCATGTTAATCAATCGACTTCTATTAGCTATTATTGGTTTCATCGAGGTGAAAAGATGTTCCTAAGCAATGCATTGCTGAAATTTCATATAGCTTAGATCTTCAAATGAGTTCTTGTAGTAAATTTTGAAAAATTATCCAAGTTAGACATCAGAGTTTCAGATTAATAATTTTTTTTCAGGAAATTCTGAATCAGTTCAGTTGGCTTTTCACAAATGTCATCTTCGATAGATAATTTCAATTTCTACTTCCATTATTTTTCTAAGCACGTCCTTATTTATTTTACTACAAAGTTTGCCACTTTAATAAGTGATGGAAGAAAGAAATTATAGTACATTCAGCGTATTAATTTTATTCTAATTAATATATTAAAATTTTTCTGTTAAGATAGATTGGCAAAACACTAAGAATATGTCTAAGACCAGCAGCAAAATGGGATAAATTGAAGAAAATTAAGAAAAAATATTCACATGATAATTATTTAAAGAAGCAACACCAAAACAAAACTGAAAAAATTTATGAATACAATAAGTACACTTTTTCTATAAAAACAGTAACATATTAAAATAAATGCAAGTAATACATACTGTATGAAACATTGGGAAAAAAAGACATGAGAGATACTAAGAATTACCATAATATCAATTAGTTATTTTTGTGTCAACAAGATTTAAAACTAAAGAGATATAATTTACCAAATGTTTTTTAATAATATATTAATTTTAACATTCATTATGTATTTATATATGCAAATGTGTTCATTTAAGTTTGCTTCACTTTTGATTGTAATCTTAGGTGAATCTAAATTGGTAAATTATCTAATCAGAAATTGTATTAAATTGTTAATAGATCCTATTAACTGCTGATTAATAAGTATTTAGTAATTTTGGCAGTAAAAGTTTCAGATCTTCGTTTATTTTTGTTTTATCTTTTTAATCTGAATATTGGTTTTTGTATCATTTAATTTAGATTTTGTTAACATTTCAATTTCACTAATCATGAGAAATTTTCCAAAATAATTTGATCAGTTTTCAGGCTGAAGACTACCATATAAAATAACATTTTAACAAGATAACCATAATTTGGAACTCGTGGTCCAGAGAAAAAGAATGAGTGGATTTGAAAGACAAATTCTTAACAAGAGATTTTCCTAAAGTGTATCTGTCTGTTATTGTTATAGATACAGATGCTAGTTCTGTTCCTCATTATTCTGAACCATTGCTTGGTATTCTTTTTATTAACATTACATGTTTTTGTGAGTTGGAACTTCATGAAGTTTATCTCATTTTGAATGAAGCTGAACTTTTTCGAAAAGATGGTTTATTGAATTTACTTAATGTTGTTACGTTTTGAAAATGTGTATCTTCCAAGTTATTAACAATCAACCTCTAGATTTTGCATAAACTGGATTTAAGGGTGGGTGAAGATCTGACATCAATTTTTAAAAAATTAAGTGCTTTGTCTAAATCATAAGTAATCACAAATGAAGATTTTTTTTTTTTTTTAGTTTCTTGGTGCCATATTTTCTAAGTTTTTCTAATGATTATGGTTAGCACTTATTTCCCTAGAGGTACATTTTAACCTGTTTTCCAATCTTCCATTGTTTCTTCCTTTGGTCACAGTGACTGGATTTAGGAAGGCAAATTATCAATGTTCATCTTCCAGTGGCTGTTGTCAATTATAGTCGGTCTAACAAAACGTAAAACTGAATGTGTCCAATTTGTAATTTTGTGTTTTTACATTACTACATAATGTATACAATTAACTTTGTAATTTAATTAGACATGCCCACTTTTTCTTTCTATTATTTCAAGAAAGAAATACAGTTTGTCAAACAGAAATTGATATACCAACCTGTTTTTTTTACAGCAAGATAATGGGTCATTCCAGCCATTGATATTTGAATAATTGCTTGTGGAAAATTCTGATACTTAAAAAATTTGGTGAAAGAAAATTAGAATGTAAAAGATTTACATTCCTCTAAAATGAGAGTCGTTTTATTGTCATTTTTTTTCTTTTTTTTTGTAATCATTTTAAGTGGGTTTGAATATTCAATTTAATGTCTCCAATCCATATTTTGAAGCTAGATTTATATTGTTTGTGTTTATGTATGTTTTTATACAAGATATATAAACAGGATTGTAATAACATCATTGAACATGGGTGTAAAGGAATCATAAATCACGTACCCTAAATTCAGTGTTTGTTCTTTTTTTTTTTCTTGTTTTAATAAAATGATTAATTTCTAGTTACATATAACAGACGAGATTAAAGAAATGTTGTAAATGCTTGAGAGAAGAGGGGATCACAAGTTAGCTTAATTTATTATGTTACGAAAAGTGATTATTAGTAATCTTTAAAATTGTAAGCAAAAAGCATATGGTTGAGCAGCATCTTGTTCAGAAGACTTGACCATTGTAGATTCCACTCTTATTTGAATTGGAGAGAAAATTATTGAACGAAGTGATAAAGTATAGGCTATATTTCTTTTTATTTATTAATTTTTTTCCATATTATGCTTAATATGGAAAGAAGCAACTGATCAATTAGAAACAAATTTATTCAGAAAAATAACACTTTGGAAGTTGTTTTATATACTTGTCTAATAATCCCTAACAAATATAAATACCATTCACTTTGCGAATTTCTTCCATTAAGAAATTTTTTTCTGAAGAATTTGTATTTTTCTCAAGATTTGTAAATGCTTACGACTTGAGTTTAATTGGTGAAAGAAATTGGTGATTTCAGTTTCTTCCGATTAATATTTTTTATTTTGATGTTCAGAATTGTTGAAGCCTTGTATATTTATATCTGAGATGTAAGTAATTATGTTCTTAAAGTAAACAAAATCAATGTATTTTTAAAGTTGAGCTGGTTAGTATCTTTTTTTGTACAGTTACTTTATAAGATTAAAAAATTTTATGCAAGTTATATCAAATTTTTATTATTCAGTATATAATTGATTGTACACTGAGTGGCCAGATTATTATGACCACCTGGTGTTTGGGAAATTAGCTATGATTTCAGTAGGGAAATTAGCAATAATTTAGCACTGAAGTTGCTAGAGGGCCAGACCATTATAAACAGTGAAGCACGTTATTTACCATGACAATAGAAGTGAACGATGTGAATTAACAGCCTTTGAACTTGGGATAACTGTTGGCGCTCAGAGCCATGGAGCGAATATCAGCAAAACAGCTGCATTCGTTAAATGTTCACGAGCATCTGTTAGTGTTTAAAGACTGGACTCTCAGCTGGAAAACTGAGTCTAAACGTATGAGTTCTGGCCGTCAGTGACTAGTGTTCAGGCAGAACTGAGAGTGGTAAGTCTGGTACAGGACAACGAAAAATCATTACCTATGCTTGGAGAGCATTTCCAGTTGCTAATTATAATTATTTAATTGCGAGTTCATCAACTTTCTGATGGTATGGAGTGGAGAAATTCTCGATCTGCGGGCCAGGTTCCCGTCTCCCATTGGGCTTTCAACCGTGACAACTTGGTTGTCTTTAAGACACCTTGAGACAGCCTGGCTGTCCGTGGTGTCTGCGATAGCCCAATTGGTAGAGGCGTCGGCCATGATAGTCGAGGTTCCTGGTTCGAATCCGGGTCACAGAATTTTTCCTTCCATTTTTCAAACAAAAGGGCAATCAAATTACTGCAAATGATCTCTGAATGCACTGTTTGCTGTACACTGCATCGTTTGGGATATAGAAGCTGAAGGCAAGTTCGAACACCTTTGCTGTCTGCAGTTAACAAGATAACACCAGGATTCTGGATAATAAGATTCGTCAAGAACACCAGGATTGGAAAAAAGTCATGTGGCCTGATGAATCACGTTTCCAGTTGCATCATGCAGATGGTAGAGTGAGAAGTTGGCGAAAACAGCATGAAAGCATGGACCCCACATGCATGCGTACAACCTTTGAAGCTGGTGGGGGCAGTGTTATGGATATGGGCATATTTTCCTCACATGACTTGGACCCTTTAATTCATGTGAAATATCTGAATAGCACAACATACCTAGCACAGTTGCTGATCGAGTTCATGCTATCATGTTGATGGTGTATCTTCTTCCATCAAGACAACGCACCATGCCACAGTGCTCGTATTGTGCAGGAATGGTTTCAAGAACATGAGGGAGACTATCTTGCTTAGGTGGCCCCCATAATCACAAGATCTCAATCCAATTGAGCATTTGTTGGATGAAGTTGAAGAGCCATCAGGCAGCTGGTTCCACAACCATCAAATCTCACACAACTCGACAGTGCTATTCATCCAGCATGGTAACAGATTCCTCGCGTCATCTTTCAACATCTCATGGAGTCAATACCAAGAATAATCGCCGCAGTATTGAAGGCAAAAGGTGGCCCAATGAAGTACCGATGGGTTGGTCATAATAATCTGGTAAGTCAGTGTATTCGTGTTCATAAATATATATATATATATATACATGTATTATGTAAAGAAGTTTTGTATAGTCATAAATAGTGATCAGACATCAGTTTTCAAGAGGCTATTATGTCCAGGTTTCCCAAGTTGTACCTCCGTTCTAGTTCATTCCCATTTTCAGTATTCCAGAATACTATTCCAAGGATTCCATTAATTCCTGTGCCATTCCTTCTTTTTCATCTTCTAGATGGAGTGCTATCAACCTTAGGCCTAACACTTGGAACTATGATAATGTGATAACTTGGAGTTCTTGTTTATTAATTATAAATAAGAGAATAAGTTCATTAATTTATGATGTAAAAAAGGGTCACGTGACAAAATTAGCAATTTCCGGTCACGTCTTCAAAGTGTCTCGTTTTTTCATTTTAAAAAATATGGTCACCCCAATCATAAAGTATTGCTACCAGGGGCAGGCAAAAAGCACATACCACTACTAATGGTAGTTATAGCACTCTAATGGTAGGACACATGGCAACGCTTACCTAATCTTCAAAGTAGCACCTTTGCGAGCGCACATGTGCTCCATCAAATTTGTCATTCTTTGAAGCATCGGTGGAAGGCTTCTTGTGGAATCTTCCAGAGCTCAGCCGTCACATTTGACTTCGTGTATTCCATGATTGAGAAACTTGTTCCCTTGAGGCCCATGTTCAGAGTTGGAGGGTATGGTGGCTGAGGGATGACAGGAATGTTTGTTAGTGAGGGATTGCGATACATGATACAGAAACCACTGTCCCTGCCACTTGTCGTGCCGCTTCCTCTGAACCACATCGTGCAATCTCCACAAAACTTGCACGTAGAAATGGCCCTTAACAGTCTGTCCAGGCGGTACGAACTCATGGTGCTTGATGTTACTACTGTTTGAAAGGTGATGTTGCGATGAGCAAGTAACATTCAGATCTACTTCAAATGGAGTACGAAACGGCACACTGAAACCTGTCAATCCTTATTGCACCTGTGAGTAGAGATTCTGTTCTCCCTTCTACAAAAGTGGAATGATCGCTATCTTATTGCACGTTTGTCGTCTATTGAGGAATCCTGGGAACTTTTTGATTGCCCCTCGTTGGATCCATTTGAGCATGAATGAGCTCGTGAGCATTCACAACTAGGCAAATGGGACATTCCAAATATACAGAGTGTCTCAGAACTCTTTGCCCAAACTTTACACGGAGGTAGAGGAGATGAGTATGAACACTTTTGCCAATAAACCCATGGTCGGAAATGACTGTGTCCAACAATGCCTGCTTGAGAACTAGACACGCACCGCATTTTCCTTCAGAATGTTTTACCAGATCTTTTGGAGGACATACCTTTGGTGATTCGCTGGGATATGTTATTTCAACTTGAGTCATCTCCATATTTCACCCTTGAGGTTCGTGGTTAACCGAATTTCAGCTCTCCAAACTAATAGATTGGTCATGGAGGTCCCATTAACTGGCCACGACGATCACCTGACCTCATGTGCAGAGGCTTCTTCCTGTGGACCTTATGAATTATGTGATGTATGAAACTCCCGTAGAATCAGTGGACGATCTTGTGGGGTAAGTGCCAGCCGCTTCAGGAGATGCCTGTAATCTTCGAACGCCTGAATGGTTCTGAGGTGAGGCCTGTATTTATATAGGTGGTCATTATTTTGAACATATACTGTGATTACTTTTGCTGTAAGCTACAAGATAAAATTAATTAGGTACTATGTCTACAAGGTGATCTTTAATTGTGCCATTGTTGGACACAGTCATTTCTCATTATGGGTTTATGGGCAAAAAGTGTTCATATACATCTCTACCTCCCTGCAAAGAGTTCTGAAACATCCTCTATTTAAAATGATATATGTAGTTAAACATTTTCATACTTCCACCACCAGTCAAATAAAGCACATCAGTCCAGCCAAAAATGTTCAGAAAAATGTTATTTTATATATTCGCATATGATTATATACGAGGTAGGTTCAAAAAGACTTTTTTTTTCCATTTTTTTTGTTTAATCAACTGGAGGTACTTATGGAGAGAAACTCAATTGAGGACAGCGACTTCTGTTGACGACTTCATGAACCTATCATTGATTGAGAGAAAACGCAATACGTGTCATTAAAGATGATTCCACATATCGGAATATCCACCGTACTGCTTAGCAAATGTCAACCTAATCACTTTGTGCTTCATGGTAAAGGTTGGCTTTGACTTCATTTTGAGGTAAGCATGATTCTTGGAAGAATGAAGTACGCGACATGTTCTAGTTGATACTTGAAGGTTGAGAGATGACGTAATGCCTGAAAGTGCGGTAGATGCCTTTTGGAGGATGCCTTCCCGTATGAGGATGCTTGCTATAACCGTCAGGATCACTCGGGAAATTATGGACGACGGTTTTGGACTTTCCAATTAAAGCAACTATCTCTCTCACTTTTTCTGCAGATTTTGTGCTTCCTTAATTAGCTACCCGTCCCATGCTGAACTTGTACAATACAGATAGCAGATTATATTCTATAGTAAACGAATGATATTAATTTTTAGAGACAAAACATGCAAATTTTTACGAGACATTCCAATATTCCGAAGGTGGTCTTATACTTTCATCCACCTATTTCTATTGAACTGTTCTGAAAAAGAATCATTCCATGTTTTAATTTGTTAGCAACGATTATTCCTTTTCTGAGAACATGTGACCGATGTTTACTAATCGCATTATATTCAAAATGTTTGTTCCAAACAGGGTAGGATTTAGCATTGTGGCTGGTCCAATAATGCATTTGTCCTGCATGTAGCTGGACTGCTCTAGATGTAATGGGAGCCAAAAATATGGGCGATGAAATGCAACAATGACGACAGGAAACCACTGAATAAACCATTTTTGTGGATCAGTGGTTTCCTGTCGTCATTGTTGCTGGACTGCTCTCACCTCAACTCAACCACAACAACAAAATACTGGCTTCCCCTTGTGGTTTTGGGTAATGGCACGAAGGTGTCAATTGTCCATAAGGCTAAAGATAAGGATACGTCTCTGCGATAGCTCCCCAATACATACCTGAGAGTGGGTTTGCATAGTTGAGATAGTAATACATTGCAAGACAAACTGGCAGACTAGTAATAACCTGAAGACGATAATCTCATCATTTTTATGTCTGGTGCACCAGAGGTTCTTCGCGGTTTTAATATTTGATGTTTTCTTCTCAGTTGTTCGGGTACTACTTCCGTAATCTTTTGTCATCTTTTCCACCCAAGGCCCCGTATAGAATTGTCTACTGTTTGTTTTCTCCTCTTTGACTTTTTTTTTTCCACCAATATCTGTTCCTTTTCCCAAGCCTCACCGTTCTCTATTTCTTGTATCTCCAACCATTTAGATAGAACACTGGATATACAAATTTGTGCTATCCTTTTGATGTATTATGTCAATATCGTATCCCTGTAATGCCCACCTTGATGGTCTTTCAAGTGGTTCCTCCATGTCACAGTATATTATGAACTTGGTCTCATTGATGTAGGAATGGAAATAGGTGATAGCATGTACAATCGCGAAGCATTTCCACTCAATGGTACAATAACGGCTATCTATTCGTATAACGCCCTACAGTATTTTCATAAAAGAAGACCAACGAAACGAACCAATCAGAATCGGCTGCTTATCGCTTAGTTATTCCGTTTATTGCTCCAAGCCCTCGCGCTTCAGAGCTACACACATTTCAATAAATTTTCCTTTAATAGAGTAGATTAAATATTTGTAAACTCTTTCTAATTTGTTTACTTAAAAATATCATGTTGTGGAAGTTTCGAACAATTAGAATTAGCATTAAAACATTACGGGCCAGTTCATTATCTACATTCTCAAATGAGTCTTCTCAACTGAGTCTTCTGCAACAATGGACCTGCAGAAGTCTCAGCTGAGAAAATAGATAATGAACTGGCCCTAAGAACTAGCTCTCTCTAACGTCAGGAGAAAGTAATGAATCGACAGTAATTGCATCTGATTGGTTTCTACTCTGACCCGAACAAAGGTAAACAGACTTCTTTTATGAAAAATACTATAATACAGTATGTGATAACCTTGCATATGTTTGGAAGGATTGCGTTAACATACCTCTACCACTCGTTTATTAACATCTCTGTATATTTCAAATGGGTACTTAAAGTCTAGCTCATTAAGGTTTGAGTGATAGGCCTAGTGGGAATTGCTTTTAGCTTTTTCAAAGGCGTTTTGATATTTTTGATCCCAGAACAATTTTCTATCCATTCTTGAGATAGTTGATCTCGCTAAGATTCGCAATGTACCCATATAGAACTGGACCATCCTAATGAATCTTCTAACCTCATTATGTCTTCTGGGTGAGAGAAAATCAACATTGGGCGGGTGTTTTTCTGGTTGGCTCCAATCCTTGCTATATCACACGCTAAGGCAGTTTCTGTGTTCAAGTTACGATGTTGTAGTCTCTCAAAAATCCATTATAATGCGATGTAGTACGCTTCCAGGTTTGGACTACCAGGTATTCCGTTTAACTATGGCGGGATATTCATTTCGCTTCATCAACCTGTCATGAAAGCCTGCAAAACCATTCGGCACCGCCTGGGGTGAGGCAGTCAATGATCAGAAGAGCGCATGCCATTTTTCTTATTCCAGAACTATTTCTCCGTGTATTAAAAGCCAGGCATTCAACTTCTGCAGCACCGAGTATATTCGAATGCCAGGTTCCGAAAATTTTGACATTCACTCCTGTAGCGTATGACGAAATTTTGATTATTTGTTATGACGAGGTATAACGTAAATTTTCATTAATACCTCAAAATCTAAGGATTTTCGAACATATATTTATATGGAGTATGTTTCTTGTTTTGGTGTGAGGAATCTGCTCTCAAAGTTTGTAAATGTATTTTTGATCCACTTTGTATTATACTTTATCCAATTTCTCTTTTAGTCCTCCAATTTTTAGATCTTTGATGCGAACAGTTCTGTGATTGGTCGCTAATCATCCGAGCAACTAATGCGTACTATCGTACACAGATACTTCATGCATTAAGTGATGGCACATCAAAGACTGCTTTTGTGAAATCGATTGATTATTGAAAGCGTACCATATGCTAAAACGGCATGGTTCCTAGTTTCTCCAACAACCATTAAAAACTGTTTTCGTAAGACAGGTTTCCTCTTAAACGATATTTAAGATGTGGAAGATGTAATGAACGAATTTCAAGGACTCTACCAAGTTGAATTCGAAGCATTTCTTGACTGTGACATAGACAGTGCCTGCTTTTGAACCCTTTCTGACTCATTTGCGAATCAATGAAAAGGTGAAAAGGTTCAGGATGAAACTACAGAAACCGAAAATCTTGATGAATAGCCGCCGAAAATATCGCATAATACAGCGTTGGATGCTCTGTCAATTGAATACGCCAGTTTTGGAACAAAACTCTACAGGTTATAATGCTTTTTACAAATATATTTTGAAGAATTTTGCAAAACTTTTTAAGGATTTTAAATTTTGATGCTTGCTTTGTCTGTTTGTTTTATTTGTCAATAGTATTTGTTGAGGAAAAAATTAATTTTATATAATTGTTGCATTTAAAATAATCCTCAACATAATTTACGATTAAAAATAACTTTTATTTATTTACTTGATATTCTACTCTACTAAGAGCGTATATTTCAAGTTAAAGATAAAAATATAAGACCGCCAAAACTGTGGACACTAGGATAACAACAAAAGAAGATGATAAACCACTATTCCACAAAAGGCCAAAGATATTCTAAATATTCCAAATTCCATTTATGCGGAATAGTAGTTTCTGATATTCTTTTGTTGTTAGGTAAAGATAGTTTTATCTCTCCATTCATCCTCAAAGAAATCGCTAAAAAGTTGGTTATCTGGACCGCTACACTGGAAGCTTGCATCTTAAGCACGCTATACAGTAAGACTTAGGCTTAAGATGTCAGCTTTCAGTGTAGCGGTCCGAATAACCAACTTTTTAGTGACGTATAACTCGGAATTTGCATAAGAAATTATACTGAAAGTATGAGGGTGAGTAAAAATGAAAACCGCAAAATTGTAATTAAATATCCAAATTTCGCCCCACAGTGTTTTGATTCTGCAGCTCCATTACAAATGAGTTGTAGAAATATCCGGTAGGTGGCAAGAAAGTAGAGAGAAGCAAACAGCGTCAAACCAGCAGTTTAAAGATGGCCGCCCCGCTTCAAACATACACTAAAGAAGAACAGCGTTCAGTTATTTGATTTTTGAGCAGTGAAGGGTAAAACCTATTAAAATGATGTGGTGGGCTGAACCGTAACTAATGTCTAACAATTCTGCAATTTCATCAATCGTTACTCGGCGATTTTCCAATACTAAGGCTTCAACTGTTGCAATATTCTCTGGCGTCACAAGTCGTTGTGCCTGACCCGGGCGAGGGGCGTCTAATACGATGTCACACCATTTGTGAACTTCACACTCCATTCATAAACTTGCTGCTGTGACAAACATGCATCACCATTCATAAACTTCTTTGGTGGCCATGTTTAAACTGCTGCTGTGACGTTGTTTGCTTGTCTCTACTTTCCTGCCACCTACCAGATATTTTACAACTCATTTTTAACGGATCTGCCACTGTGGGACGAAATTTGGAATTTTAATTACAATTTTGCGGTATTCCTTTGACTCATCCTCGTATAAACCACGATATAAGAAGGATAGGTAATCCGACAAACAATAGCAGCATTGTTAAGAGATAATTACAATCTTGTCTGCGGTTCGGGAAGTATAATGCTCCAATTGATTAGTGGATTCGTTAAACAAATTCACGATATCTTGTGTGTTTTCAATTGTCGCTGCTTCACGAGTTATCGATTCTTTTTTTTTTCATGTGAGGAAGCTTGTAATTATTTTCACCATCAACTTCCAACGAGGATTTCAGTACTTATTCTAGGATCAGGAAAACGCTATCTAAAATTTTTTTACTCAAGTCTTCAAATGACTTGTTGACAGCTTGGATCAGCTCATCCAAGTTAGAGGGTCCAATTTGATGTTGTAGTGCACTATATCGGTTATTTATTGCGTTTAATAATGAAAAGCTTGACAGTAGCGGGTAATTTCGGAGAACGTGAAAATGACGTTTTTTGACAGCTTATCATTGTTTACTGGTTTGAGGAAGGTAAAAATATGATTCACATTGATTTACGATTGTGATTATCACCTCAGAATATTTTATAAAGTCTTTATTTCGATAATTTTAAGCAAATCGGACAATCATTTTGATAGTGAGAGAATAAATAAATCATGTAAACTGGACGTTGCTACTAGCTTTGTTACCGAATAAATAATTTTTGTTTATATGGTAATCTGGACCATAGTTGCACAACTTTATGGTAGATGATTTGTCTGTTAATAATTTATATTCTAGAAAGCTACAATTAAAAGTTCTAAATGAAACCAAACTTAGACAAAATAATAGGAGAGAGCAGAGTAATTCAAATTCACTATTTTATTCTATTGAAAGTGCATGTTTTTTTTTAATCAAGATTTTAATTTTTTTCCACTATAGGATTACTTCAAAAACAAATTTTTTTCATACACATGGAATCAGTATATTACAAGAGAGTGAAAAGCCGGATTACTCGTTATTGGTGCAGTTCCTCAACCCTGTAATGTACACGGTTATTATTACAAGTTCTTCAAGTTTCAGAAAACTTTATTTCGCAGAGTATTGCACATAAAACAAGAAGAACTTTTCAAAGACTAATGTATGCTCCCTTCATCACAATATAGATGTCCATATAGTATTATAATTGGGACTACATAGGACCGTATCAAGCCCGTTGATAGTGATCAGAGCTCAAACAATTCAGCTGGAAATAGTTGGATGTGCACAGTGTCTTTAGCATGTCCTCTCCCTCTAAGAGAAAAGAAAAAAAATCACAAGTTGAAAGGTCGGGAGACCTGCGTGGCCACATCAACAGTATCAAATCATCTCCACAACATTCCTCAATCATACGGTGTGGAATTTCATCATTCAGATTAAAATACGGACAAATTTTAGAATTTGAAATATCCTCTTTTGTTACAAAGTTTGCATGAACGAGTGCGATGAAGCTTGAAGTTACATAACTTTTGAGCTCGATGAATCGTTTGTAATAAGCCTGCGTGTTATGTGACCACACCTAAATGATTTGAATACTTAGATGAAAAAATACTTCCATTTTTTTTTCATTATTCTAAGTGAAAAAAATATCTTGGAGAGAAAATGGTTCCTTTCATTTTTGTGAATCTTTCTTTGGTGTCTCCACAAACTGATAAAACTGTTCATGAGTCAAACGATTTTCTGTTTTAGAAGAATGCGACAAGACATCATATGTACTGATATATATTGTTGGGTTCATATTCCAAGAATTATTTCCATAAATCTCACCTACAGAATACACAGAAGGCTTATATGTCATTCGGCATTTAATACCAGCTTTTCGGATTTCCTTCTCCACTTCCAGAACTTCTTCTGGGTTTGTGAAATTGCCATTTTTAATGCAAAAAGCATGCTCATAATCTTCTTCAGAAGGGTTAAAGGGGCTAACTTCTGCAGAAGATACAATTTTTCCAAGTGGCCCATTTACTACATTAGTGGCTACAATTTTCCACAGAAGATCAACTTTATAACCTGATTCAGCATAAAACAGCCATTTCCCACTAGTATAATTGCAATCCTGTGCTAAACTGCAGATTTTTTCATATGTGATAGGAGCTTGACTCATTTTCAAATCTTCCCAAGCCTTTTGGATTCTATCAGCATCCGCCTGATAAGTTTTGATAGCATTTGTCTTGTAATTATTCTTAGATCGGACTGATATCCAACCAATATGATCCTCCCTGAAGGCATTTAATATATATAGTGTTATTAAGGTCAATTTGACAAAGAGGAGAAAAGTTAAAATTTGGTTTAATTAAGTTCACCTAGAAAGTTGAGATGGCCTGTTGTTTTCAAGCCATTCTTCTAAAGATGCGCCATCCCTTGGATCATAGATAATCCACTCATTAAAATAGTTAGTCCTTGATTGTGCAAGATGTTGCTCTGATGTCATTTTTATCCAACTAGGTATTAACTTCCTTGGACTGTTATATTCTTTTGATTCCATTTTGTCCATTCCATATGAATTCAGTAGCTATATTAGAGAAATTGTGGGAAATAATTACAACTTTGTGGTTTTGATAAATCTTTTATAATTGCTGGCAAATTCTTGTTAAAAATATGTTTTTTTTTAAACACAATAACAATTATCAAAATGAGAAATGATCATTGGATGTATAGTCTACAACATACGTATAGGTTGGTTTGATTGGTTTATTAGAAATTTTGGCGTCGACTACTAAAGTCATTTTGCGCCCGGGCCAAACACAAATATCCATGCCCACGTCGGGATTTGAACCCACCACCAGGCGGACTCGAGAACTAGAAAGCCTACGCCCTAGCCCTCTTGGGCACCTGTCCGGCTCTGTATACGTATAGAGTATGCGTAAAATGAGTATAGGATAATAAGTAGATGGTGTGATTGTACACGTGAAAGTAAGCATAAGGTTCTTCAGACAAAATGTTCAAAATTCATAACAAATATTATATAGAGAAAATATAATTTACTGACCTGAGTTGTCTGTGGATACTTGTATGCAGACAGACGGTGGATACCACTTTTCCACAAAGTGAGTTTTTTGAACATCATATATGTACATTTCGGCTACTAAGTAGCATTCTTCAGTATGAATCCTTAGATGTTCAATAAATTCATTTTGTGGAAACGTGGTATCCACCGTCTCTCTGCGTTCGAAATTCAAACTTAAAAACTTGGCGGAAAACGACATTTAATCTCAACCGAGGCCAATGAGAAAGACAGGCCCCAGCGGTGAAAAGTAGCCTGATCAAAATAGGTCAAGCAACAATCCAAAATTTATTATTTCCAACGCTGATTTTTAAAATCAAAGATGGAAACAATGAAGCTTACATTGTTGCTAGATCTATCTTGGTCAGGTGAATTTTCAACAAATGAATGGCTAAAGCATATCGAGCTCTGTGTCTAGCAGCAGGACAACACATTGACAACGCTTTTCAGCTGCAACCCATTTTCGGTGTGCGTTTTTGTTTGGAAAATGTCAATGTTTTTGTTAATAACTTTTGAACCGCAACAGATAATTGAAATCTGTTTGCAGGAATGAATTCCTGAGGAAAAATGGGTGTTATCTGATATGTCACATGACTCCCTTCCCATTTAAGAAAATAAACCTTGACCCATAATGGCGGATTTTAAGATTGCGGCCAAACTTCAAAACTGTCCCAAAATATAGAGTACCTATTCTTCATCTTAGAAATGGCTTTGGGAATGAATTGACAAACGCAGCTGGTTCAAACATAAGGCCACGATGCGTGTGATATCTTGTAGGGGTTATAGCTTTGATAGTTGTTCCAGATAGGCGCACAGTCAACATTGACCTCTATGCCCAAAAACTACAGCGAGTATTTATATCCTGAAGACCCTTATCAAAAGTCGCACTTTTACAGATTGACTATGCTCAGCACACCAAGACCAAACTCCAGATTTGGTGGGAATTGAAGTATTACAGTTCAGAACTTGAGCCATTGGATTACCACCTCCTTCAGTCCATAACAAGTGCAAACGGAGTTCAAAAATGTAAAGGAGGCCAAGAACGGGTGCTGAGTTTTACCTACCAAACCGCCAAATGGCCCAAATTTGACAACAAACTGTGGATCATGACAGTATTTTGATGAATTTATTTGAACTTTTAATTATAGGTAAAATACGAATAAACATTAGATTCAATCTGGTATAAACCACAATACCTACAGAAAGTGAAAAAGAGGAAATAAAAGGAATGCACTTGTACAGAAAAAAAATCAAAGAGGTCAAACTTAAATGTGCGGGAATATTCAGGAATCTCGGAGGGCGAAAGAATCTCGGAGGGCGTCAAGAAATTTTAGTTTTGCAAAAGAGCTATAGATGGTAAGGTGTATGACAAAGCAGTTGGCACTGAAACTGATGATGAATACTGGGAGAAAAAAGACAGTTGAGAAATAGAGTGGAATAAATCAGTGTTAATGGCGGTTCAGCTACGTAGAAAGAACAGATCAAAGAAAAGGAAGACTTTAAAAGATGTACGGGAGAGAAGAACAAGAAAGAAAGGATCAGAACAGTGAAAATCAGTCAAGATTTTGGGGAACCGATAAAAAGACAAGAGAAAGAAGAGCTTCTAAAGGGATTGAAGGGAGCATATTTACATCAATTGGATAGGTAAGATTTTTAAAATTACCCATAAAATTTTGCAAGGATTAATTAATTATAAGCTTATTAATTCACAGAAACCATTCCTTAATTATATACAAACTCAGTATATACTTACATGGTATAAATTATCCTTTAGACGATTCTCCCCACTGCTAAGCCAAAACAGAAAGTGAAAGTGTAAGTCTCTCATTTTGTCATCCCATGAAGGGATAAAATTTTTAAAAAAACTATGATTTCTTTCAAAGCTAAAACAACTGGGAATGTAAAACAAGCAATTATCTACGGTCCGTTTTAATTGTAAAACGAAAATAAAATATTGTGATTTGAAGCGCATTAAACCAAAGGGATTATTTTCCTCCATCGCATGAAGATCATAATGCTGAGTGCAACATAATCATATCACATGAGAAAGAACTGTTTTCTATCAACAAATAGGACGTCAAGCGTTAGAAACGCCAATGCTTAATAATTTCCATTTCAATCTTAAAATATGAAAATATTAGTTTAATTTAAAAAGCGAGTTAAATTTAATTGTTAAAAATATTAAAAAAAAAATAAATGGGTCATTTTATATTGTGCTTTGTATTGATTTATTCAGAGCGCGTATAGTGTAGTTAATTGATTAAACAATTATACACAGCCGTATATCCAAGCAGGCCTGTATCCAAGGACGCTGAAAAGCTTTTCTGGTATAGGCTAGTGATCAATATCACAAAGAGAATACTACCTTCACCCACAAAGGTTACAACTGATCGCTGATTTTGATGATGTCGTTTTCAAAAGCTAGGCCGACTACAAATGTCAACAGGGGACAAATACTAGTAGCTTCAAAAAGTTCCCGGAATTAATTTTTATTTCTGCACACAGAAAAAATACAAACATTTAAACAAAATTTGTTTCAAAATACTGTCCTTGGGTAGTAACACACTTTTGCCAACGTCTGTAGAATGCTTGGAAGCATGCTGCGAAGCTAGTCTGCGGAATGGTGCGAAGTGCGGATATCTCAGCATCTTTTGTCTCTACACTTTGGCGTCTGTCTTCTCGCACGATGTTGCTCGCAAGATTAATTGTGGATGGATTGATTGAAGTTGATGGACGGCCACTCTGATGCTCATCTTTGATATTCGAACGTTGTTCCATAAATGATATTTTACGTAGCGATATCAGAAAGCGATGCTTATTCTACACTATAGTTAACAGACTGCATCGCAGCATTTTGTTTAAATCACGCCGTAGCATCTTATATGTAGCATAAAGCGTAGCATAATTGAGATGGGTCTGTAGCATAATTCAAATGGCACTGTAGCACTTTCCGTTTTCGAAACCTAGCAACACTGTTGCACAGTGCATGCTTGACAACTTGGGTCCATGACCTCGTGGGTCTTCTGCTTCCATATTCCTTGGACACCAGATTCCGTTGCACAGTTCGCGTCGATACAACTCTAGTATCACTCTGGTTAAGATCTGATATCATCTGGCGTAGTGACCATCCTAATCAGACGCCGTTGGTCCCGTTCATTGGATGGTGTGGTCGACCATCCTCTCGGTAGACTCTTGAAACTGTGGACCATGGGATGTTGAATTCTTGAGCCACTTCCGATATTGAATGACCCATACGTTCTAGGCCACGTTCGAACTCGGATAGCACTCGTCATGTAGCCATTTCACACAGAAAACCTCACCTCTTACTCGTGACAATTTAACTAAACTTATTCAATTTTTTAATACAGGGGGATTATAAAGTCAGTATACATTTTGGTGAAATCATTAACGAATTTCATTTATTTGCACACCCAACACACCCAAAGTGAATGTATGGATGGGAGTTACACAGTCAAAGGTCTATGGGCCCTTCATGTTTGCCGAGAGGACTATCAATGGTACCGTGTACCTCGACATGTTGGAGCAATTCCTGGAGCCACAGTTGCGAGATGAAGGATTTAGGATACCATTGTGTTCCCACAGGATGGGGTATTACCACATTTGGCCAACATCGTTCGGAACTAACTGAATCACGCATTCCCAGGCAGATGGATTGGTCAGGGCTCGCCAAGACTGTGGGCTCCAGTCCTCAGATTTGACCCCCATGGATTTCTTTGCGCGGGGTTTTATCAAGTCCAAGGTATACCAGGTCAGGATTACGCATCATTGCACAGCTGAAACAATGGATTACAGTCGCGGTAGAGGATATTACACCGCAATGTTGCGCAATGTTTTCCGGGCCACGGTGGAACGGTGGAAGCTGTGCCGGGATGTGCAAGGGGGACACATGGAAATTTACTAAGAATATATCCTGGTATGATATCTGGTTGATGCATACTGCAATTGCTGCAATAAAACGGAGTTTTCACCAAAATATATAGTGACTTTATAATCACCCTGCAAAAGGTTTGCGTTGTGATGTGGCTTATGTTGGATTTAGTAAGGTCATATCTTGTTAAATAGATAAATTACATATTTTTAATTTGTTTGCATAGTTCAACACAAAAATCTTTGCACCTCATTTTAACATATTTTGTAATAGTGCTTTATTTGCATTGAAAAACATGAACGCTTTTAAATTTTGGCGGCTCAGTTAAAATTGTGTTTTTCATATCTCTTCTTACCTAAAGAAGAATTAAGTGGAATGACCCGCCGCGTTTTTTTGTTTGTTTGTTTTTTTTACTTGTGAATACGTGCGTTCTATTTGAAGTTATTTCATAGTGCTTTTATAAAGCTAATTGTGGGTTAATTGAGTAAAGAAAGTGACCTTCTATTCTGAAATATACATCCTAAGCAAAGCTTGTGAATTTTTTTTTTTTTTTTTTTTTGCTATCACATATTTGTCTGCTGAGGCAAATTCCGATATTACAATCCAGTGATTTAAAATTCTATTTGTCGGTGTTATACCAAGTGTCGCAATATTAATTGTGTCTAAATAAGTTATGTTTTCAAACTGAATTAGTTGCTTGAATTAATGTTCCCAGATTCTTGTACAGAATACATTAAGGACGTTGATTTTACTCAATTTAAAACCGTTGGAACTTTAGAACTGATTTTTCATGAACTTTGATTCAATAAAGACAGGTTTATTTAATATATAAAAAATTATTTTTAGACTTACATTTAAAATATTTTAAGAATATATACAGTATTGCCAATTAATATCTAGAGCAATTTCTTGAAGTTAAGCGAAACGATATAAATTGCAAGTTTTAATCTTGTTAACTGATGTCTTATATAGGATTATCAATTTTTTTAAAAAATATCTTTCTCGTTATCGTGTTTAGACGTTAATGCTTTCATTTCAGCCTCTTGGTCCGTTAGAAGTCTCTCTTAAAGCTTTTTGTTTCGATAATAAAGTTGTTTTCTCATTATCGTGTTCCCGCAAAAACTCTTCACGCTCATCTTTTTGTCTGGATGACGATTTGTTTGCCTCATCTTCCTGTTCTATTATCATTTCATTCCACTTAGATCTATGTCTAACTTTTAGTGCCATATTTTCCGAGTCTTGACGGGATTGAAGGATTATAAATTTTTTTAAAAATGCAGAGTTTTCTTTTATCATATGGGCGTTGTCTGAAGCAATTAATAATGCATTTTCAGCTTTTTTTTCTTTTTCTTTTTTTTTTCATTTTCAATTTATTATTATTATTATTATTATTTATAATCATTGCATCCCTAAAATGGGATATGTTATATCATATTTCATCACTTGTGATTTAATGTTTCTAAAATCAATCTATGCGCATGAATTTTGTGATTACTACACGACTTTGAGGTACAATTCATGATTTGGTCCCTCACATCATAAGGGAAAGAATTCCAGGTTGAGACAGCATTGAAAGGGAAAAAACGCTGTCGAAAACTGGAGATAATGTCCGCCGGAACCAGTTTAAATCTCTGTGTTTGTCTCGCATTAGACGATTCAATTAACCAAGCTCTAACGTAATAGGAAGGATGTTGTTCATTACACAAAGCGTAGTATAGTTCTTTCATTTTAGTATATTCTATTAAGATGAGCATAGTCGGTAAGCCATAATTGTCACATATCTGAGTGCAGGAAGTATATTTAGAGAGACCAAATGCAGTACGAATTACGTTATTATAAGCAACTTGCACCCTTGTAATAAGTATTTTAGAAGCAGCCGACCAAAAAGCAAATTTCAGCAGGTCGCAGCCTACTTCCCCGCTTGTTTCATTAGTTGGGATTCGGCGTGCCATTTGCTGTGCTGGCCGTGCCACTTGTGCTGTCCGTGCCATTTGCTATGCTGTCCGTCCCATTTGTTGTGCTCTCCGTGTCATCTGTTGTGCTCTCCGTCCCATTTGTTGCTGTTTTCTAAATAAATCAAAAATATTAATATAAGTCAAAAAATGCATAAAATACTTTTGATGAAAATCTTCTTACCGAGTTTTTGGATTCTTATTGTCAGTGTCCGATTGTTTTTTAAAATGCAATCAATTTTCCTTTTTGCAGACATTTTTAGTCTTCTGTCTAAAAAGAAAAATAGGTCTAAAATCAATGCCGTCTAAAAGAAATAAAATATCCATTGTCCTACTCGATTAGCAAAAATAAAATAGTTTACTTTACTAATGCAAAACTATTTCATTAACGTTTTGAATTAAGTGAGGCAGCAAATAAACTGAATTAAAAAAAGCGCTCAATTTAGTACCCTGAAGAACGCCAAGCTTACTGTCATTCGATATCTATGAATTATGTTTAATAAAAATTAAGTTGATCAATCAAGCGAAGACTGCCTGATTTAACCAACTTTTCAACGATATCACCAACAACAGATCCAAATGGAAAACAATAAATAACCTACTCCGTGGAAACTCTCCCCCGATACAACCATTTTCCGATCTGACCTAAAATAACACCTTCCTAGCTAACAACATTCCTAGAAACCTACTACCTGCAACTTCCACAACCTCATCTCCCCATTTTAATTACCCAATTAACTAACCTCCAAATTATAACACCTTTTTCGTTCCCCCCAACAGCAAAGGATGAACTCTCCTCCATTTTAAGTTCCTTCAAATCTTCATACCATCCTGACTCCCTCGGCATCTGCTCCTTTATCCTAATCTCTGCTCGATCAGGATTCTCTATAACCCTTTCCCTACTCTTTAAATCTCTATTTCGCAAGGCCTCTACCCCGATTGTCTCCGCTTCGCCATAGTCTTACCAATTCATAAAAAAGGCCATCATTTCTATCATAGTCTTACTGTTATTCAGATTTCATCAACTACCGCCCAATTTCTATCTTACCATGGTTCGCCAAAGTTTTTGAAAAACTAACTCCCGCTTATCCTCTTATATCCATACTAATAATCTACTTTCTATCTCCCAACATGGCTTTACCCCTAAACGCAACAAGTCCACTGCTTGTTTTGAACTAATAGAATACATATAATCACCAGTATGACTAAAAATAAAATTATCATTGGATTATTTCTTGATTTCTTTAAGACACAATTTCTTTCTCGATTCCCCACAATATACTCATATTTAAACTCAAACATTTCTTCAACATTCGCGGCTTACCTCTCAAATGAATAACAAGTTTTCTAAAAGACAGGCAATGCTTACTATATCTAATATTTTCTTCTCTATACTAACCCGAAACACTGGCGAATCACAAGGTTCTGTCTTATCGCCACTACTCTTAAATATGTTTATAAATCATCTACCAGTAGCACTAACTCTTCTCACTACCATTTTATATGCTGATGATACCACAGATTGAACTTACAGTAAATTCTATTCTAACAAATTTCTAAACTGGAATAAGTTAAATAGCTTGCATTTAAATATTGAGAAATCAACTTATAGAATTTTCCATCAATGTAATAAAAAATTAGATCTCATAAATTTCACTAACTTACAACGATTTTACCCTAAAACCTTCCGAAAATTTTAAATACTTAGGCATCAATCTCTCACACAACCTATCATGGGACTCGCATATAAACGCCCTTTCCTCCACATTAAATCAGGTCGTGTTTTATCTAATACTAGTGGTCTGCTTCTAGTCTAGACAGTCGTCAATCAAATTTTCCTCCACCAAGAGGAGGCAATTTTCTTTCATACTTTGGATGACCTTTGTGGGCTTATTTTCCCGCTTGGGCTTATTTTCCCGCCTCCGCTATCTCCCAAAAAAAGATTTTACTTCTATATTATGCACTCATTCAATCCTCTCTAATATATGGAATACAATTCTGGGGCACTACTACTAAGTCGAATATTCAACGTTTACACCGACTACAAAAATGGTTCGTAAGAATCTACTTAAACCTAAAAAAATCTGACCATGTCTTCCATCTATTTTCTACAGTAAATATATTACCTATTATCCACCGTTACTCATTACACTTAGCACTTTTCATCCACAAAATTCTAAACAAAAAAAAAATTTTCAATATCTTTCCCTTTTAACTTTTATAAATCGTCAACTTCCCACTCATAATTTACGTAACAGTGATTCCTTTCCTAAACTATCAATCAAACATGCTTACCAATACAATAGTATTTCCATAGCCGGATATAAACTATGGGATACTCTTCCTTCCAAAATACGCTCTACCCCCACCTAACCACCTTTAAATCCAAACTGAAAACTTTTTTACTAACATAAATCCACCAATTAACATCACCTGCAATCTTATGGTCAATATTATAATTTTTTTTCTTAATCTATATTCACTCAGGGACCTAACATGTCGGCCATTGGCCATACCGAATCTGGACGAATAACTCTTGTACTCGACATATTTCTTCTTTGATAAATAAATAAATAAATAAATAAATAAATAAATAGAAGTTTTACTAACTTCCAAAATTCTAATGAGAACATTCAGCTTGATGAATTTATTAAAGATTGTTGCATTCATAAATTCTTGGTGGTTATTTGCTTAGTTATGCTAAGAAGTAAATTCAAAAATGTAATTAGCCTCCCCACCCCCCACACACACACATTCGTAATTTTCTATCAAAACGGTTGGTGCAATTTTATAAATAAACTTTGCATATTGAAAAGGGGAGCTTAAAATTTTTCTTAATGTCTAGATCAATTCAATTAACTTGAAGAACCATGTTCTATGGATCATTATGTAAGCAAGGCGGATGAGGGAAAGGTGGTCGTAGCTAACAGCACCTAAAGAGATCGGTTGCTTCGCTGATTGGTAACAGTGGAGTTAAGGAATGATAAGCACGGCCAGCCACTGGATGGTAATTTTTTAGATTTCCATACCCCCTACCCCCCATGCTTCGGAGGGCCCGACTGACGTCTTACAGTGGTCGTTAACATAGGAAGCCAATGGCAAATCGCCTATGTAATAAACTGTCAAGAATATTGGATCAGAATGAATGCAAGCAAAGGGATAGAGAAATCAAAGAACTTAGGTACGGTCTTGAAGAAAAAAAATAACAAGGCCTGGTTATAGGGTAATTAGTTTTGAAATATACTTTCATATAAATTGCGAGATTGGTTTTTAACTATTTTATTTTTGTACAGTGGTATTTGCAATTATTTTACTTGCAACATTTGTATATAGTTTAGATCCTTGGATTTCCATTTTTGCAGTAATATAATAAATGACATTTCTGCATTTAATTGCTGGTCTGATGAGTATTGGTGCTTTATGAACTTTAATTTAAGCATTTAATTTCATGCATGTAGGATTTGTAAGTAATGAAGAAATTAAATACATGTACTGATTTTTGTAGATTTATAAAATAGAGCACTAGGCTCTTTAGAAAGTATTTTGAAGCTATAAGCATTTTTCACTTAAAAATCAAATCTTCCTAAAGAGCTTAAAGTCCACGTACTCTCACTCACCAATTTTGATGATAATTCTACAAGTAGCTTTCACCAAATTAAGCACTCATATAAAGCCATTCAATGCCAAAATTTTCCGAGGAAAAAAAATTCATAAAGTTTATTATCGTTGACTGCTCGAATTAGTAAGATTGCGGAATTCTATTTTGCAGGTACGGGCTCAAATCCCGTCTTCGATAAATTTTTTAACCTTCCTAAATTCATGTATGGGAATGTGTAATTCATTTATAAATATTGTTCCGATTTTCTAATTTGCTACCACCATTTTTATAAAAAGCATTTACGAATTCTAATAATTACTGATCCACAGTGATAAATGTGCATTAATAAATTATCTACATTTAATTATTGTTTATAAATTTTGCAACTTTTGGGATGACATTCAATTTTAAATGCAGAAAAGCACTCTTCATTAACATTTTTAATTAGCACATTAGCTACTAAATTACAATATCTTATTTCTAGGAGCACAAGTTTGTTAGAACGAAATTAACTATTAACTGTGTGAGTTGCTCTTTCATTTGATGTGTTATTTATAAGTGTAAGTTAAATGTACTAAATACTACGAAGCCTCAAAACCCCAATATTCATTTTGTGTTACAGCGAAATAAACCTCGCTGTTGGTTGGTTGGTTTGATTTGTTTGGTATTAACGTCCTTTTCAACTGCTATGGTCATTTCAGGACGGCGTTATAGGGGCCGCAAATTTTGCCTCGCAAGGGTTCTTTAACGTGCAGCCGGCAAACGACTACACGGGACCAACGGCTTTACTTCCCTTCCGAAGGAAGTGCGTGATCTCAGGATTTCCCCCTGAAAAATCCTCGTCGTCCTCGGCCAGGATCGAACCCGCGTACTCGGGCATCAGAGGCGATCACGCAACCACTGAGCCACCGAGGCCGATAAACCTCGCTGTAACAAAGCACGAGTATTTTGGCGACAGAGGGAAGAGAGAAAGAAGGCGGGTGATTCGATTTGGAGGCAGAGGAGGGACAGATGGAAGGAGTATCGAGTGGCGGACGTTAATTTTGGGGCTCGAGAGAATGCTCGCCGTCGGTAGCAGAATAAAGATCATAGTCTAAGGAAGTTGGCTGGGCTAAGAAAAACGTCAAGAATACGGCGAATGCTTCTCAGCGTTCGTTCTCCCCAGAGACAAATGAACAGTACTGTTCTCCCCAGTACTGTTCATTTGTCTCTGGTTCTCCCTATGGGACATTCTTTGGTTTAGTTTCTGAAATCTACCACCAGAGTGTACGATGTGTCATTGAAAGTTGTTTTTACTTCCGGTTTCTCGCGTCGCCTGCTTTTTGTAGTAACTCCAGTAGTAACGTAGGATCATCGATAAGTTATTAAAACAAGAGCAAAATGAAAACAATGAATTCAAAAAATGAAAAGGAAAACCTGAACTTGTCCGTGATTAAGCAAAAGTTTTAAGCAAAAATTGAAAGAAAAAGGAGCTATAGCATCAGGAAACAAATTTGAATTAAAAAGCACAGTAAGCCACATTACTAGACTAGAGCTAAGTTTCTGGCGAGAAGAACTTCGCTCGGGAAACACTATCGTCATTTGCTACCTGCGACACAGCCGGTGGCTGGGTACTTTTCCCAAGGGCTGCGAGCGTTTACGAATTTTAAAGGGTACTTTTCCACAACGGACCACACAGTAAGTGTTAGTGAATTTTCTTTCTCAGTGTGTGTTTCAGTGTAAAGGAAAAGAAAGGCGCATTTCATAGTTTATTACGACCAAGTGATAAAGCCGTTTGTGTGGCCATGTTTAGCCTCATATTGCGTCCTTGATATAAGTGCGACGAAGTTTAACTTGTTCTTGTGCTATGGTCGTTTAGTAAATTTTAATGAGCTCATTTAATTCGAAGAGCTTTCAATATAAAAGACATGTGTGCTTTGTTTTACGTAAACGAGTACAATTGAGTACAGTGTGCTTGTATGCTTTATCTTCTATTTCCCTGCTTTATTTTGGTAGACTTTAACAGAACTGAGACTAATTGTGTAAACGCAGTTTATTGACGTATAATAGATTTTATACTTTTATCATTTTTTATACCACTTAGTTATATGTTATTTGGAGTTCGAGCAAATAGCCTTTGTCCACGGTCTGCTCACTTTCCTATAAACAATTTGATTAAGGACTAATTTTTATTCTACAAATCGGACTTGTGACTTTATACAAACTAAATTGTGACTTTATCGCCAAGTGTAACTGTATATTACTCATGCATGCCTTAACCAAAGATTTGGTATTATTTCTAAATTGGTTGTTTTATTGTTATTGCATATTTCATCATGCCCATTACAATTTAAATTGGTAAAAAGAATTTACCAATACTGAAGATACTTTATTTAATTAGCAATAAGAGTTAGCGTTCATTTAGAGTTAAGTTCTTTTGAATATTTGTTTCCTAACTGAAGTTTGGTCAATATTGAATATCAACCCAATTGCATTGTATGTACATGTTAATGATAGTTTTTCATTTGTACGCTATTTTGATGAAACAAGGTTTGTTTGTGTGTTTAATAATTATAATTGCCTATTAAGTGTCTAGCATTATAATCCCTCAATGTTGGGTTTGATGTACACTGATTGGACGAAAGTAATTGGACACTTTCGATTTTAGACGTTTTGTCGAATATCTAGAAAAATACTTGACGAATTATCCTGAAATTTCAGGGGTGTAAAAAGAATGTTACACCTCATATATTTCAGCGAAGGTTTTTCTCCCGAAGGCAAATAGGGGACCAGCAAAGAAGTGAACCAAAAAAATAATGTTTGGAATCACCCTGTAAAAAATAATGCTTGAAATGCATTGTAGCTGTAGCATATGATTATGAGGCTTCTTTTACTAATCTGTGTTCATTTGTATGAGAATAGCACGTATATTCATGGAGATATAAAGGTTTCTTTAAAAAGGTCGAAATGTTTTCGTAAGTTTTTTGTTTATAACACGCAGGATTTTCAACCCAATGCAATGCCATTTACAGAAAACTTGACAAACTACAGTACAGACAATACCCTGCAATCAGAATAGAAAAATATTAAATATTTGATGAAATATGAGCATTTTTACTAAATAATGTTTAACTGCGCATGCGTTACCAAATTGTTTTTTGCATAATTTATTAGCCAAATGTATAGAGCTACTCTTATAAAAAGCCCAAGCAAATATCTTGAAAATTCAGAAAGATATCGTCGATAGAATGAGTTGAATTTCAGTTGCTCTCAAAAATAAACAAAACGATAAGGGGTTTTCTCCAAATTTTTATTTTTGGATCGGATACCAGTATCAACTTCTTCTCCTTACGCTGACATGAAAAAATATTGACTTCGTCCAAACAACAAAAGTATTGACTTCGTCCATGGCTCGCGCTTCGAAGCTCTACGAGTGATCACTTCGTCCAAACAACAAAATGGAGTCAACGAAACAGGAACGGAGAGCAGTAATTCGTTTTTTGACATGTGAAGGAGTTTCAGTTTGTGAAATTCATCGTTTCAGTAAGCAGAACGTCTATGGAAATGACTGCCTAACCTTCACTCGTGTTTGGGCATGGAGCAAGAGGTTTTCGGGGGGCGGTCATCATTTCAAGATGATCAACGACCTGGACAAGCAAACCGCGCCATCACGGATGATTCCAAAGCCAAAATTGACGCTGTCTTAAAGGAAAACAGAAGAGTGACAATCGATGTCGTGGTTGCTAAAACTGGCCTTAGTCGTGGAACTGTTCACTCCATTATCAGGAACCATCTGCACTACAGAAAAATCTGTGCACAATGGGTCCCGCATCATTGGACATCAGAACAACTTGGAGTTCGAATGGCCATGTCCCTGCAACATTTCACTCGCTATGAACAGGAAGGAGAGAGTTTTCTCGCAAACAGTACGGGAAAGGTGATTGTGTTTTTTGATCGCAAAGACCCGATTTTACTGGACTTTCTTGAAAAAGGCACCACAGTTAAGGCAGCGTCCTGTACTTCTTCTCCACGACAACGCGCGTCCTCACACCTCGAAAGCAACGGTAGACCTCATCAAAAAGTTCAACTGGGAAGCAATGCAACATCCACCTTACAGCCCTGACTTATCCACATGTGACTTTTACGTGTTTGGGGATCTCAAGAAACATCTGAAAGGCCGCAGGTTTCAGTCGGACGATGAAGTGAAGGAAGAGGTTTTGGAATAGTTCCACACGCAATCGAAAGACTTCTTTCATAAAGGAATTACACGCCTTGTTACACAGTGGGATAAGTGCCTTAACGCATTTGGAGAGTATTTTTAAATTCCTTTTATACACTTTTGATGCAGGGTGATTCAGTCATTTTCTGACCATTTCAGTACTATGTTTTATTGACCCATTAATGTTTACAAACTTAGCATTTCAGCATATTTTAGGCAGTTCGGAGTTTTTAATTCCCGTGGAAAAGTTTTGATGGTATGCTCAATGTGGCCACCACGAACGTTTTGAACTGCTCGCAGCCGAATGGTGAAGTTGTTCATAACTCTATCCAGGATTTCTGCATCCACAAGGGTGCAGCAGTCGACGATCCTTTGTCGCAGCTGGTCTAGGGTTCTTGATGCTGTAGTGAACACATTGTCTTTAAGGAACTCCCAGAGATAAAAATCACATGGGTTTAGGTCAGGACTCGTAGGGGGCCAAAGAAAGCCACCCCCGAATCGATCTGGAAACCTGTTTGAAATGACACGATTTCCGAATTTCTGATTGAGAAAGTCTAGCACTTCATTAGTGGTGTAGGCCTAGCCCCTCCTGTTGAAACCATTGATGTCGAAGCGGTATACGCCTCCTTCGCAGCTCGGGGATGAAGAAGGTTTCCAACATGTTAAGGTAAGCCTGTGACGTTACGGTGCCCTCAAAAAAGAACGGACCAATGATGCCTCTTTTGGAAATCTCGCACCAAGCCATAACCTTTCGTGGATGAAGAGGTGGTCTCCAGATCTAAGGTGCGTGGATTTCTTTCTGTGGAGACACTTAAAAACATTGGTATAGGAGACACCAGTGAAATCCGATGAAGAGCTGGTAGCCAGAATCGCCGTAGCTGCGGACTAGATTCGCGAAGAACTAGAAACTTTTGAACGTGTGCGTTAGTCCAAGCGGCGACGTTGTAAAGCATGCATTCATGCCAGATGAAGTCAATTTGAACACTTATTGTATAACATTTGCATGTTTCATAAAAATAAGTCACATTATTGTACTGTATGCAAGGAGCTTTTGTTCTTTTTATTACATGATTGACCAGATTTTGACGTGTTCCAGAAGCACGGGATGAGTGGCATATTGCGTCTACGCGACGGCCAACATTTTTTATCTCAAAAACAATGCCCCAGAGTAAAAAATGAAACAGGGAAATGTTGCTTAGATTTGATCCCTCTATCACTCCCCCCCACCCATGTTTGTACACGTTATTCGAGAACATCTTGTATATGGCTCTAGTCGGCGACCAGTGGTCGCAAAGACAAAATATTATTAAATCTATCTATCTATATATATATAAATAAGGATGTTTGTTTGTGGGTTTGTTTGTTTCTTATGCAAACCTACAGTTTTATTCCGATCTTGATGAAATTTTGCATACTTGACCGTCAAAGCATGAGGAAAGTCACTGTCTATCTCAACAATAAGCACAATGGCAACAATAGGCCCATTGTGTTCGCATCAACAATGGTATCAACGCGCAATTCACCAATAACAATGAGCACAGAATGATGATGTAATGTTGATGCAAATGGGAAGCAAGTAAATAGAAGAATCGGCGACCGCTAGACTGCACAAAGTGATGAATGGCCAAGTTTTGCTTCAACACATCGAGAGAAGAGTGGAAATTGCAACAACACTAAGTATACATCTGAGGTAAGATTACGTGAGTAAGAAATTATTTAGACTAGCAGTGGCATCCTTGGAGAGGTACAGCCATTGTGAGCCTTTGAAAAGATTTTTTTCGAATTTTCATTAAGAATTTTTACTGTATTAATTCTAAGCATTTTCATGTGTTTATTTTTAAGATATTGCAAAATTTAATTTAATTTTTTGAGATTGTTCTGTTTACATCCAAGTGTAATTATCCCGGGCAACGCCGGGTACCTTTGCTAGTATATAAATAAGGATGTTTGTTTGTGGGTTTGTTTGTTTCTTATGCAAATCTATAGTTTTATTCCGATCTTGATGAAATTTTGCATACTTGACCGTCAAAGCATGAGGAAAGTCACTGTCTACCTCAGATTTCGAAAAAATAATAATTATTGATAAAAAATCGATATTCATGATAAAAAGAAATATCTCATGACTAACAATGCAAGGCAAAGTTTGTGCAACAATAGGTATCAACAATGGTATCAACACGCAATTCACAAACACTCTGTACCGACCAACAATATATATCTCATGACCAACAATGCAAGGAACTGTTTGTGCAACAACAGGTTTCAACAATGGTGTCAACACGCAATGCACCAATGCTATGCAAGGATCAAAAATCTCATGATCAACAATGCAAGGCAAGGTTTGTGGAACAATAAGTATCAACAATGGTATCAACACGCAATTCACAAACCCTCTGCACGGACCAACAATATATATCTCATGATCAACAATGCAAGGCAAAATTTGTGCAATATAGAATTCAATGCATACGATTCCTGTTATTCAGGCTTTTCTTAGAAAAGAAAATGGTCAGTAACTGGAGATAATGGAGAGTTAGCAGACCATTGAGAAAGAGTGGAAAGACGACAGAGGAAGCACTCCTTTAGCTCCGTGCTGTATTGAGCAAATGGTAAGCAAATAAATAGAAGAATCGGCGACCGCTAGACTACAATATGTGATGAATGGCCAAGTTTTGCCTCAAGACATCGAGAGAAGAAAGGAAATTGCAACAACATCAAGTGTACATCTAAAGTAAGATTACGTGAGTAAGAAATTATTTAGACTAGCTGTGGTATCCATTGTGAGTCTTTAAAATTTTTTTTTTCGTTAAATCAAGTCCAGGTATATCACTTAGAATGGATTTTTTCAGTGAAGAGGTAAATTCCTGTCTTTCGGATTTTTCTTAGAATGGATAGTACCTTCGCTCTATATTGTAGTGATTGAGTTATTATTTAACTTGGAGGTTTAATTTAACTTTTTGAGGTTTTCTGTTTACCTACAAGCGTAAGTATTCCGGGCAACGCCGGGTCCTCTGCTAGTAAATAATAAAAGGGTCATAATTTTTCCGAGAATTATAGTACAGGGTGATTTTAAAGTCACTATACATTTTGATGAAAAATCCGTTTTATTGCAGCAATTGCAGAATGCATCAACCAGATATCATACCAGGACACATTCTTAGTATATTTCAATGTGTCCCCCTTGCACATTCCGGCACAGCTCCCAGCGTTCCACCGTGGCTCGAAAAACATTGCGCAACATAGCTTGTGTAATGAAAGCTGTGCAATGGTGCGTAATCCTTACCTGGTACACCTTGGACTTGATAAAATTCTGTGGACTTGATAAAAAGCTGTGCAATGGCAAAGAAATCCATGGGGGTCAAGTCTGGGGACTGTGGAGCCCACAGTCTTGGCGAGACCTGACCAATCCATTTGCCTGGGAATGCGCGGTTCAGGTAGTCCCGAACAATGTTGGCCAAATGGGGTAATACCCCATCCTGTGGGAACACAACGGTATCCTAAATCCTTCATCTCGCAACTGTGGCTCCAGGAATTGCTCCAACATGTCGAGGTACACGGTACCATTGATAGTCCCCTCGACAAACATGAAGGGCCCGTAGACCTTTGACTGTGTAACTCCCATCCATACATTCACTTTGGGTGTGTTGGGTGTGCAAATAAATGAAATTCGTTAATGATTTCACCAAAATGTATAGTGACTTTATAATCACCCTGATATTTAATTTTCAAAATTTGATTAAACAAACTTAATGGAGTACAAATTTCTTAGAGGGTGGAGGGTGGATAAATTCGCAAATAAACAACTAATTTAGTTTTTAAAGGGGAGTTAATTAATCGAAAATAAAAATTTACAAAAATGAATTAATATAATTTTATTTTATTTCATTAAGGCATCGTTATATATTATGTAGGCTGCTTTTTAACACATCCATCAAAGAATGCCTACTTCGCCGATACATTCGCTTTGACGACTATTAGTGAATCGTCATCACTTTGTCTAAATCGCAGGAAGAAACAAGATGTGATTTTGTTCACAGGTAAAAATCACTGATATCTTAAAGAGCAGTCACACTTATATCTGTGAACGCGAAATCACGACTTTTACTACCTTACACTTCGTTTAACTAATTTTGTAATTATTCATTGGGGTTTATACCCTCTAGGTAGTTAACCCGTGCCAAGGATGAAGATGTTCTTCTTTATCCTCACACAAATTCAAAAACTCAAGACACTCACGTTATTTGAGCTTATCACTACGTATGAAGCTTACCATTCTGAACAATTCCCTTTACTAACTTGAACTACATAATATTTTTTCGCCTGTCCACCTATTTTCGTAAACACTTAGCACTGTATATGGGCTTCTTTCCAATTATTTAACATTATAAAAATAATAACGACGGAAAATTATCTTCATTTCAATCAAATGTTTACAAGTAAATTTTTTGTAAAATTTATTAAAAAATTCGGGCGAGCACTGGGACAATTAATAGAAATTATAAGAATATGCAAAACAAAAAAGCCTCAGACTGTGAAAACGTAACGACCCTGGTGGCAATTAAGAGTAAATTTGGATTCAAAATATTATCTCGTTTATTATTATTGGAAACTCCAGAGCACATAGACTTTTTCTGTTGGCATTTATGGTGATTTTTCTAGTGCCGGGCCCATATTTATAATGGTTTTGGGAAAAAGAAAAAATTTCGGCAAATGCTCAAGCAGAAATGCCTGTGCCATCTAGTGATAGGATTTGGCTGCACTTGACTGTAATCTCGTGACCACCGAGAGAGAAGGCCTCCGCAATGAAACTGAATACATTTTTGCATCACATAGATAATGCATTGTTATTCGTATTTCTACCAATAATAAGCCCTGAATTTGCACTATCTATGATGATGTAACAATGTATTCAATTTCATTGCGGAGGCCTTCTCTCTCGGTGGTCACGGTAATCTTCCGTTTGTCAATTTCTTTATTTACTACAGAAATTAAAGTTCATATCGTGGCCAACCAAGAAATATTGCAGGTTCAGAATACTTATTATTAAGTACCAAAAGGTGCTTTATGCTTTTGCCTTGTCCGTCTATCCGTAAGTCGATTTTCTTGAAAAGTATTAAAGGTTTTAAAAAATCTGTTTCACCAAATGATAGATATAAAACAGAGCACGTACAAGTTCGAAGATAGCCGAAATCGGTACAATGGCATGCGCTTTAATTGTATTATTATGATACCCCCTAGAAATTTTCAATGCTAAGATACAGTAAGTAATGTATTAAACCACTTGTAACGACGAACAGTGAACGAATATAACGTTGTTAAATACTGGTTCGCCAATTGATAAACTTAGTTCGAAGATGGTCGAAATGGTTCAGTGGCACCTGTTCTTAAGTACGTGTTGATATATGAAAAGCATGGTTTGTTTCCTCTGAAATCTTCTCTACAAAACAAAGTCTGATTTCAGGGGAAATTTCTCATTTAAACCAGTGTCGACAACGAACATCCCAGAATGCCCCAAAATAGATTTTACGGTATGTATGCATATTCAATTAACAGTCTGAATAAAATTAATTCACATATTTTGTAATGCTATAAGACTAATTAAAATCTATATATAAAGTTTCTCGGAGAATAAACGAGACGAAAATATTGATTTGGTTCAATATCCTCACGGCCGTATGCACGTTTACTTTCTATTGCTGTTCAAGACGTATGGACAAAATTGCGAAATATAACCTTACATTACGGAAGATGCAAAATAATTTCCAAACCCAGAAGAACGAAACATTTCAAGCCATTAAAGCTGCTATTATACGCTTCTTAAATGTAAATGAGCCCGAAGTTGCGTCGATTGTTAGTACGAGGGGCGTTCAAATTTGACCTGGACTTTATTTTTTATAAAATCAGAAAACTACACACACACACTCTCTCTCTCTCTCTCTCACACACACACACACACACACACACGTACATACACACACACACCAGTTATTTCTCAAAGCAATCTCCTTGCTTCTCTACACATTTTTCCAGCGTTCTGGAGCATTTGGATACCGGTTCTCTAGAAATCTTCAGGCTGATGTCGAAACGATGTCAGGACAGCCTTTTTCACTTCCTCATTGGAGCCGAACCTCTGCCCTCCTAAGAACTCTTTCAATGGTCCAATTGATAGTCGCAATTGGAGAGATCTGGACTGTATGGAGTATGTGGTAAGAAGACACATTTGAGTTCCGTCAGTGTGTCCAGCATTGTCTTGCAGAAAACAAACACCACTTGTAAGGAGTCCTGGTCGCTTTTTCGTTAGTGCCAGCTTCAGGGACGTCCTCAAAATGTCACAATAGTAGGGTGCATTTATGTTTCCACGGTCTTCCAGAAAATCGACATGAATACAGTGGTCTTAATGTCCCAGAATACAGTCGCCATCAATTTCGTTGCCGACGGTGTCATCTTGAATTTCTTGGGTCGTGGTGGGTTAGTATGTCGCCATTCCATGTTCACACGCTTGCTTTCAGGAGTATGGTGATGAATCCATGTCTCGTCGGTGGTCACAACACGCCTTAGGAAGCTGTCACCTTCCCTTTCATTTCGCGGCAGCAGCATGGAACAGATTTCCACCCGGGTTGTTTTGTGATTCTTCAAGAGTTGCTTTGGGATCCATCTGGCACAGATTTTGTTGAATTTCAACTTATCGTGGATGATGGTCTCCGCACTGCCATTGCTATTGTTCAGTATTGAAGCTAATTCTCGGACATGAATCCGCCTGTTGTCCTTTATCAGTTCATTTGTTCGGACGATGATGCCATCGTTGACAGCAGTTGCTGGCCTAGCCTTATGAGGGTCTTTTCCAGTGGATTCTCGCACTCCTTCAGATTTTTGGAACCAAGCAAAGAAGAATGATCGAGACTCGGTGAACTGTCCTTTAAATCTCTGATGAATTTCAGATGCTTTCACGTCTTCGTTGTGTAGAAACTTAATGATTATTCATTGTTCCACTTTGATCGACACATCGCTGACCGCCATTTTGTTTAAACAAACAATCGGTTGTCTTGGCAACCGGATGAGTAGTGCTAAAAATACACGTAGTACTCAGAGATTTAAAATGATAGCTGCCATTCCGATTTCTAGGTTTTTAGAATCTTATTTCCTTATAATACGTTTAATCATTGGAATACTTTGTCATATAATGTAACCTGAGGAATCAGATTATAAATTGTACGTTAAAGACTTGCCCTAATAATAGGTATCACCAAGAGCTCATAAGAGCTAGCATGATACCCTTATGAGCTCTTGGTATCATGTAAATAAGTTGTTGTTACAGGCTAGCTGTCATTAATTTGATGTATGTTTTATTTTTCTGTACATATTCCAAACGGGGATGCAAATTTTAAATTAAATTAAATTAAATTAAATTAAATTAAATTAAATTAAATTAAATAAATATAAAATACGATCTCTCCTTAAATTTTAAAATTTTACTTAGTTAACATTATCGATAGGAGATGGCGCAACTGGAAAATGCCTGCCAGAGACAATCAATAAGATGCAGAATTATTACATTATTTATGAGCAATCTGGGTTTTGTTGGATTTGTTATTATCACTTTAAGATAACACTTCAAAGAATAATGCCTTCTGAAGCATACAAGAAAAAAAGAATAAGCCTATTTTGTTGTTTTGACTGAATATCTAGCAAATAATGAAAGTATTCAATTTCGCGCTCATTTTCGCACATACTGCATAAATTTAGTATACCCGCATAAATTTCAATTAATAATCTCGCACTTTGTCTTGCCCATATAGCTATTAGGTAATTAACTTTTTACACAAATCAAAATTTCGGTAACTTGCTTTATTATTAAAAGCACACACTGATAGTGCACATGCACATCAGTTTTCTGGTGGTAACGTTTTCGTGGTGTAGAAACCATGTTTTCATGGTAACGAAATTCACGCCAAAATTGTCTGGTGGTAACGTATGAAATACAGGGTGTTTCTAAATTATCTCCCGTATTATACATGTTTATTACTCAAAAACTATTACAGATTTTAACGTAATTTTCACAAAGAAAAACTCAAAAAGTTTCTTAGTATGCCGTAATAAATTTCAATGTGCCCCCAATTTATGGCGTGAAGGACGTCAAAGCGTAACTCGATTTCCTCCCATGTTCGGGCTAGCATTTTGGTGCGGTTTAATGCATGATCGAGTAATCGGACCTTTCTTATTCGCTGAAGAAACCATTACCGCTGCAACCTACCTAGAAAAGCTGGAAAACTACCTGATACAACAGGTGGAAGAACTGCAGCCCAACATAGTGTTGCCTATTCTATTCTGCCTTCATAAACTATTGCTAAAGCGTTTCTACGTAAGCATGCACTGTTGAAAGGAGCGAATAGCTACTAATTATTGATAACAATTTGCAGAAATTAACAGAAATTAACTATTGATATTGTATCACTAAACTCATTTCGGCTGTCATTAATGTTACATTATATTCATTCATGACACGTCATTCAAATTGTTTTGATATATTGCATGCCATATCTTAGCATTGAAAGTATCCAATAGACCAAAATGGTTCCACTAAAACATGTACCATTGAACCAGTTTTGATTTGCATTAAATTTACTAGTTTAAAGTCGATTAGTTTTACTGGCTTGATGTATCGCAAGGACGCCAAACATCATTTCACCTACGTGAAAACGCTTTTGGAATAGGGTGTACATGGCTTGAATTAGAATACGACTTGACTTATTCCGTGGCATGACGTAAGGAGTGTTTATGACGTTTACTATGTCAGAGACTGCTTGTACTGTCAGAAAACAAATTTTAATGAACTGCGAAATTTTAAACAGAGCAACTAGTTATTCGTCTGTTTTGCAGAGAATGAAAAAAACTATTTCCGATCGTGCCAGGATTCGAACCTGGAATCTTCTGATCCGTAGTCAGACGCGTTATCCGTTGCGCCACACGACCAGCTGTTTGTTAGGTGTTTAGGTTTTTAACTGTTTAGTTCAGGTCAGGTTTAGATAAATGCGTAAGTGATTTTTGGCTTCGAATTTAATATCTTACTCCTTCGGAAAACCATCGTTGTTATTTCCATCTGTGAATCACAGCAGTTAATTTAAATATGAATATGTATGGGAGCAAAGAGGGGCAAATCAGCTCCTCAAGTAGATGAACAATCAAGGAAATCAGCACTTTTATGTGCTTTTTGCATGAAAATCTATCAAAAACTTGATTTTGAGTTGAAATCTCTTCTCTACGCTGGGCAATTAACTTTTCTTTCAATACAACTATATACAGGGTAATTCAGAATTCATTGTATAAACTTCTAGGGGTGATAGATAGTGCTAACAGGAACAATGTTTTCCTATGCCATTTTTGCCGTTAAGCCCTCTTGTGGGAGATAAACGCCACTAAAGGTGGGGTTGCTGCCTCTGGAGGATGGCTGCCTGAAGATCACAAGCTTCTTTATACTAAAGGATAATTGCGTGTTGTACATTAAAATTTAATGGGGAATACAGTATTAGAATTATATCTACAATACTAGACAAACAAAAGCACTTTGGTCTCCACTATTTTTTACTTCAGATAATTTTATTGCATCCAAATGTCTTTACTGAGAAATGGCAACGTTAAGCATTTACAATACAGTTTTGTGCATACTGTACCCTATACACCACATTGTACGATGGACAGTATGGTGCTGCACATTTTATCGGAAATGGGTTTACAGCAAGTGTTCAAAGTGTCGACCCTGTTGTTCCACGCACATACGACAGCATAGAAGCATTGATCTCCGAACATTTGCCAAGCACATTAGGGTCATCGCTTATGGCTCCTGCACCAACTGTGATTCTTGCTACGAGAACTTCAATTGTCTCTACTGGAGTTTCATAGACCATACTCTCCATATGGCCCCACAGAAAGAAATCAAGAGGGGTGAGGTCGGGAGATCTGCCTGACCACAATACCGGTCCACTTCGTCCAATCCATCGCCTAGGAAACTGGGCATCTAAAACATCACGAGCGGCACGGTAGTAATGAGCATGAGCACCATAATGCATGTACCGCATGTTTCTGCGGACAGCAAGAGGAACGTCCTTCAGGAGATCTGGAAGTGTGTTGAGTAGAAACTGGCGGTAGTGTTGACCTGTCAGTACAGCTGGGAACATGTATGGCCCAATCAAATAGTCTCCTGGAATCCCTGCCCAAACGTTCACTCCAAAACGGTGTTGGTAGCTACGACGTGTTGTCGCATGCGGATTTTCATGAGCATTGTGTGTGTTGAAGAGACCGTCTCTTGCGAAGGTAGCTTCGTCTGTGAAGAGGATGTACTTGCTGAACTCATGATTGGCATCATGCTGTTGCAGGAACCACTGCGAGAAAGCAACAGATGGTGGGTGGTCATCCTGCAACAGGTCTTGAACCTTTTGACGACGGAGCGGATGCATGTCATTGTCATGCAGTATTCGCCAAACAGTGCTCTGCGATGTTTTCGTAACTGCTGCCACAGCTCGTATGAGATTATCACCAATCTATTCAAGCACCTGGTCCTCCAGTAGGTCTGTCCGAGCAGTTCGTGGGCGACCTGCATCTGGTCTATGGACATTGATGGTTCCAGTCTCCCTCAGACGTTGTACAATATGGGCAGAGATGGTGTGCTGTGGTACATGTCGCTGTGGAAAATGCACCTTGCTTCTCCGTAGATGAGAACCGTATCCACCTGCTCTGTGATGCTGTAATGCTCCATGAGATGCAGTAAAAGATGTTTCAATAATACTGCCAAATGATATTAAAAATTTCGACTATTGTTAATCATATTTCTACCAATAATAAGCCCTAAATTTGGTCCACTTATGATGATGTAACAATGTATGACGTTTCAGTTGTTTGACTTTATTTCTAGGAGGTTTTGACAGTAGCAAGCTTGTGATCTTCAGGCAGCCACCCTCCAGGGGCACCAATCCGACCTTCTATGGCGTTTCTCACCCAGAGGGCTTAAACGCAAAAATGGCATAGGAAAACATTGTTCCTGTTAGCACTACCTGTCACCCCTAGAAGTTTGTACAATGAATTTTGAATCACCCTGTATGTAATGAGATGGTTAGAAAGTGCGTTTCCCGTTTCATTTCAATAACATCTTCAACTAACATGATTACTTCAATACATTGTGAAAAAAGTTTCGGGTATCATAATAGTACCATTAGAGCGCGTGTCATTGTACCGATTTTGGCCATCTTCGAACTTATCCGTGCTGTTTGCCATATCTATCCATTGGTGAAAACAAATTTTTAAAAATTTTCATAGTTTTCGAGATAATCAATCCAGATTTTTGAAATATTTTCTCACTAAAGTTACAAAAATTTTAACAATCTTTATTTAATAAACTTTTAAATTTTTTAAATTTTTATTTTCAACTAGCTGATATGCCAGGCGTTGCTCGGGCTGTTTGTTTGATGAAATCTTATGTGAGATTTGATGGTTGTGGAACCACCTGCATGATGGCTCTTTCGATTTCTTCTGACGAATACTCAATTGAATTGAGATCTGGTGATTGTGAGGGAGCTACCTAAGTAAGGTAAACTCTTCCTCATATTCTTGAAACCACTCCTGCACAATAGCGTAGGTCGAAAGTGTTATTTTTGGAGCAAAAAATCAGGTTTCTGGACTCCTCGTCCTTCATCACACTTCTTCTTGAGAGAATTCTCTCGCACGTTTGAAATTGAGAAATTAAAGAAAGCCCCCCTCTACTTCGAATTATTAAACCAAATGCTCGAATGCAAGAAATTATACCTGACACTGAACTTTTTCTCCCTTCAGAAACCAAGGAATGCTTTTGTACTCTGGCACACAAACAAGAAGTTAAGTGTCAGAGCCAGTTGGGAAATAACTGAAAACCAAACTAAATAGTGAACCTGTACATGCCCATAGTAAACTACATTCCGAATTTTAACCTTCTACTGTACCTCAAAAATGCAGAAATTATGAAACAGACAGACGGGCATTGTGAAACAAATCAAAAAGGAGTCCGAGCAACGCCGGGGATGTCACCTAACTTATTTGGTAGCATAGCATACCAAAACATTTCCTAAAAAATCTCCGATACATTTTTACTATAATCTGTGTGAATGTGGGTACCATCCCCACAACTGATTGTTCTGTATTTGCGGCTTGGAAAAGGCTCGCGAATAATTCCATCCATCCATCAAAAGATGCATATTGAAAAATCTACTTTAAATATTTACAGACTAAGACTGCAGATATTTTTTCCATTTTTGATATATACAATATGTATTGCACTCTACGAAATTGTCAAATGTATTATTATTATTAAACGATCTTAAGAATATCAACTCTCTGTTCTATTGTTTACGTATGGCCCGGTTGTAAGAGCAGTTCAGGTAAGTCGGGGAAGACACCACAATTAAGCGATTATCAATTTTCTACGAAGAAAATGAGAAATGAAAGCGATATTTTAAAATATACTACCCTGTCAAAAGTTATGGGACAACCCTGATTTGCATGAAAATGAGACATTCCTTTGCAATTTCACTGTTGGCATTCTTCCCAGCACTACATAACAGAGAGTATGCTATTGTGAGATGATGCTTGCTTGAATGCTGTAAGAATGTCTAAAAGAAAAGAGCTTTCAGACTTCCAAAGAGGTGCAATTGTTGGGTGCCATCTCGCAGGCAAAACTGTTAGAGCGACGACATTGGCGAATGGTTGAATGGAGTGATGAGTTCCGCTACACCATATGGCAATCGGATGGACGGGGGTTTGGGTATGGCGAACGCCCGGCCAACGTTATCTGCCAAACTGTGTTGTGGCCAGTTGAAGTCGGCGGAGGATCGGTGATGGTGTGGGGGTGCTTTTCATGGTTGGGTGCAATCGTTTCTGTGAACGGACATCTAAACGCAGAGCGTTACCAAGACATTCTGAACAACGCAGCACTCCCATCTCTCTGGCAGCACTTTGGCAATGGCCCTTTTGTGTTTCAGCACAATAACGCACCTTGCCATAAAGCAAGGGCTGTAGGCACTAATTCATGAAAAGGGGGTTCGAGAACTTGACTGGCTTGCCCAGAGCCCCGATCTGAACCCCATCGAACATCTGTGAGACGTGTTGCAACGTCGATTGCGCGCTTGTGCGGAATGCCCGAAATCCGTGACCGAACTGTCCAAGACTCTTATGGCAGAATGGCGAAAATTACCTGTCGAAACGTATCAAAAACTTGTGGACAGTATGCCCCAGAGGGTAGAAGCTGTGATAGCAGCAAAAGGTGGACCTACACGATACTAAAATATGTATATTTTTGACTACTTCTATTAAAGTGATGGTGTCCCATGACTTTTGATAGGGTAGTGTATATCCAGATATTGCTTGTTCCATTGACATTTAACTGAAAAGTTCAAAAATGACCGTTAAACTGAATGCTTAAAGATAAAAGAAGTGAATGCAACTAATAACCATTATTACAAATACATTCAACATAAATTAAGATGAACTGACAGTGAAAAAGAGAACGTTTCCCCTTAACAATTTTTACAATACAAGCTCTCCTTTCTGCAATTTTCATGGAGCTATTGGATCAAATCGCATTTTGGATCTTTATTGTCATAAAAATTGCCACTACTTACAGCAAAAAGTCATCGTCTTCTTCCATTCACTCTCACTCTCAACCACCACCTTCTTAACAGATGATGAATGAGCAGTGGACCTTCTCTGTTTTCTTCTTTTTTTGTTTCTCTGTTGGTGGACATTTGATCAGTGTGACCTATTTCTATTTAAAATCGGTAAGACTTCCTGAGCTCTTTCCTCAGCACAAATCAGTTAGTTCTTGAGAGTGTTAATGTAAGTTGGTGCTCGTTAGAAAATGCTGGTTTGATAATTTAATTAACTTTTAATATGACTGTTTTATACTAATTATGTGAAAAATATAAATATAATTTAGCTTCATTTAATTTTACTTATTTGGAATGGCTTAAGAGTTTCCATCTTTCCCCAAGCATTATTTTAACGAGCACCAACTTACATTAACTGGGTTTTATTTTTGTACTCCGGAATCTATCATGTTGTTTTATGACACCATGTTTTATGATATACATGTATTTGCTTCCCAACTTTAGAGGAAACATAAACATACTTAAAAGAAAGGAAAATTTTTTTATAATAAACGTACATGTGTTTGAATAAAAAAATTTTTTATGAATTTTTAGCTTTTGGAAATTAATTGCTGATTGGAAAACAACAATTTTTAATAATTTCAAATTGTAAAAAAATCATCAAGGTATCAATCTATTAACCAGCATTATTTTTATAATTTTTACTAAAATACTAAATACTGGTTATAAATGTTAGGTATTTTAAGTATAAAATTATTATATAAATAATATCGGTTAATAGATTGTTATATAGATAGATAGATACAAATAGAACAGCTACTCGCATTAATAAAGTCATTTTTGTTTAATCATTTAGTTAAACTTCATAATTAAACAGTGTACCATTTATACAAAGTTAAATGTTTAGCCCTTAGAGAAAATTTTTCGTGGAGGTTCCAGCTTGAGCAACACTTGAATTTCTTCTCTAGGGTGCCTGGATAAGAGCGGAGAAGGGCGGTGACAACTATTCCGTAAGCTTAAAGTGTGAACCGCCATTTTGATCTCGTGGTCGAAAGTGACAACTGAGTAACTTTGCTAAATTCGTCTTTATTTTAGACAAATTTGTTGTCTGAAGCTATGCAATTTTAAATTAGGCTTGTAGTTGTATGAATAACTACTTTTTCGGTTTTATTGTATTTCTTTACATAAATATTATAGAAAAGAAATAAATTTAATAAAAAATTGGCATAAATTTATTTTTTTTTTGTTTTAATTTTAATTAACAACAAAACTATTCCATATTCCACCTGCACGTGTTTTGCTCTCATAATCAGGTTTTTGGTTGGGTTACATTTCTTACCGATATAGGAAAAAGGACTAAAGTTGAATGTTTCCTAATGAAATGTTAATCTAATTCCTGATTCAATATGCCTCCAGCTAATCATGATGTTCGACATTTCTGATCATTTTCAATGTATTTTCTAATGTTATAAAGTTTTCATAGAAAATCGTCATGCTTTTCATTTCATACGAGCAAAATTTCCTATTTGTACACCAATAATAACCAAACAGATAGGATAGTGTAATGTTTTTAGAAACTCTTCATTTCCGTGGTATTTTCCGTGCAAGCCTGAAATTTGCTTGAAAATGGATTGTGTTTCATCGCCTTTTAGCTGTGTTCTATTGTGTATTCTTTGTTTCGAATATATGCCAAATAAAATTTTAATCGGTTTCGGACGCACTTGATTTTTTTCGGCCTCGGGCGTGGCTCGTTTAGTTACGGCAGAACTGGTAACTGGCAACCCGCGAAGTTATTATGAGCTTGTAATTTATTCCACAACATACTATATGATGTTAATAATACGAATTTATAAATTGTATCTAAATTTTTATTTTATTTTATTTTATTTGTTAATTTTTTATGTGATTCGGCAAAACGTGGTTGACGCCGCCCGCCGCTCGACATCTTATAGCACTGATGTACAGGATGTATTCTTCGAAGTTTTAAAAAAAAAATACCTCTTTAAAAAATTAGCATCTTAGTCAACAGCGCCCTTTATGGCTTATGACCTTTGCTACTCGCTTTTGTGAACCACCCTACCGACGAATCTGTCATTCGGATATTGATTAGAGAATGTATATTTGGGATTAATCTTAATTTAGGAAAGGGGTCAGAAATCAGATTAATCCTAAACTATAGACTGGAACTGATTTTCATTTTCTGCTGAACAAACTTAATTTTTTTAACGTCATAAGCCATAAAGGGCTTAAGCTTGATTGTGTGTTTACATCTTACGAAATTAATTATAATGTTATTCATTGATATTCAAATATAGTTCTTTATCTTTTCATAGTCATTTACATATCATTCGCTTGTTGTTCCTCTTATTTTAAATACAGATTAATAACTTAAAAAAGAGAATCACTTTCTTTAATTGTGATACTGAGTTATAGTCTTCTGATTTCCACGATTTAGTATTTTTTTAAATTTATTTTTGCCATTTTCTTCTTATCTCGAACGCGCGTCGACCAGTTTTGATCGTAAACCTATCATCCAATCGGGGGGCCAATAACCCACCATCAGTCGTTATCTGCCGTCGAAAGTTATTTCGAGGACCGAAATTTAATGCCTCGTTTACCACCCACCCACCGGTCTGGCAACGATATGTTTTGATTAATTAAGCTATGGATTGCTCAATGTCAGATGAGGTATCAACGAATGGATTTCAGATGGATTAAAATCTACTCTACTCTGCCTTCTCCTCCAACTGCTTTGCTTTCTTCACGATCTATTCAGATGGATTTTCGAAGAGAATTCTGACATGAATTTTTTTTAAAATATATGCATTCACTTATCAATAAATGAAAATTGAACTTATTCAAATGCTGCTAGATAAGAAGTGAATTTCAAATTTGCCTAGCTAGTTATTTAGCTATTTTTTTATTTTTATTTTTTTTTTATTAAAGAAAGCACAGATCTTGTGATCTGTCATTAAAATATTACATTCGTTCGCACGACCATGTCACCGAAAATAAAAAGGTGGTGGGAGGAATATGTATATCTCGCGGATCTCTTTCCTCAGAAGAAAAATCTCTCTGGCTGCATCGCAAAACCGTTGTAAATCTCGCGAATTTTTTCTGTCAACAAGTAATATCCGAAAGACCAAAAAAAAATTCACGGATGCACAAATGTGGTCGTAAGAAGCACGTTATCCACAAGCTCAGAAATCAAGTCCCTGGTAGTGAAGAGCAATTACATAAAATAAAAGAGTATCACAGGCGTTAATGGCATCCTACACCAAAGTCAAAATCCTACATCGAGGTCAAAAGCCGACAGTAAACTAGTCCCACTTACAGAAGCTATATGAAATACATCCATCAGGGGATAAGTGGCAAGATGTAGTAGACGAATCTGTATAAGTCTCCTATTAGACGAGGCGTTATCAGTCTGATACGAACAAAATGCGGGCAATATATTTTCGCCCTGAAGGAGAAACATCCCAGTTCAGCGAAAATTTTTCGAAAAGATTCATGATGGTTGCAGAATAATGTCACAGGGACAAAGTATCGAAAAAAAAATCCAAAATCAATTCGGCATACTATCCGGACAACATCCTACACCATTTTACCCACGGAGATTCCCGTTTTGTATGGACCATCAAGACAAGGTGATTGTTGCAACAGGTTCCGAATGGAACGAGAATTGGGAATCTGTGCCTTTCTCCATTGTAGCTCCTTTGTTAAAAAGTGGTTGATGACAAAAAAGCTCGATGGTGGTGCACGGTAGCAGTGAGAGCACATTGTAGGAAATTTGCTTATTAGGGCGTATTATTGGTAGAAATAGGAATAACAATGCCCTATCTATAATGTAACAATTTATTATGTTTCATTGTGGAGGCCTTCTCTGTTGGTGGTTACGTACAAAGCACGGTCTATAGATATTCATGTTCATCGAGCTTCGGCCATTTTCCATTGTTTCGAGAAAACAGATCGCGCCAGGTGCTGCATAGATCTCACTAAGGCCGACCGCAACCTGCAATAGAGATTTTCATTGAAACTGCCGATAGGCGGCGCTACAGGCGCAGTTGGGCCGATTGTATATGCAGCGCCACTTTTCAATAGAGTTCCCGCCCTACCGGGAGCTAGAAACTTTAGCTTCATTTTAACTACAGCCTACTATATAGATAACAGCCTGTTCAAACGACAGTTTCCAAGTTTCACCGCAGTAAAGGAGGAGGGCGCTTTTAAGTAGGGTGAAGAAAGCCTTTTTAGCATTGAAAAAGCTTTACTACTGCTACCATTCTATTGTTTTCTACTGGTTAGCCTACAAACAGGCTGCATATTTACATATATATGTAAGCTTATATATATATATATATTTAATCTTACATAATTGTTAAAAAAAATTTTTTTATAACATGTCGCCTTTTTTTTTGAAAAGTAACATTATTTGGCTTGTTAATGGTGCATATTAATTAATATCTAGGAATATTGTTTCATTTTGACACTTAAAAAGACTTGATCAGCTGTAGCTCTGTGCATAAGTAAACACAGTTGTTACCAAGGCGGTCTTAAGATTTCAATGGAAATCGTGTCGATTGAACAGGCTGTTACCTATATAGTAGGCTGCGATTTTAACAATGGAGCTCGATGACCATGAATATCTATAGACCGTGGTACAAAGCAATACCGCCTAGAGAGAAAGCCTGCTCACAGAAAAATCATACACTAACATTATTGTTAAGAAATTTCATAGAGAACCTACAATTTATAAATCATTGTATTTGATTAATCGTGAAGAAAAATTTTCAATGAAAATTAAAAATACATCGTGAAATTAAGTGACTCGCATATTGATTTTTAGAATAATTTTAGTTACATCACCTACGGTAGGGACAATTTCGAGCTTATTATTGGTAGAAATATGATTAACAATACCCTACCGAAGGTGATGTAACAATGTATGACGTTTTCGCGCTCAGTCTTTGAGTAGAGGTGGTGTTGTACAAAGCCTTTCGAGGCCGAGAGACAGGCCAGGGCACCCAAAAGTCACCTGACCATCGGGGTCCGAGCAACAATCCAGTCTTCATTGTCTCCATCTTGGATTTTAACAACCAATGTTTTTTTGTTTGTTGAAAACAATGAAGGATGGATTGTTGCTCGGACTCCGATGGTCAGGTGACTTTTGAATGCCCTGGCCTGTCTCTTTAGCCTCAGAAGCCTGCTGACTAGCGTCATCAAATCTGGGCCGACAATCCAACTTTCATTGTTAACAACAAACGTTAAAAACCTCGTTTTATCTTTTGTTGTAAACAATGAAGGATGGATTGTCGTCCCAGATTTGATGACGCTAGTCAGCAGGCTTTGTAGCCCACGAGAAAGACAGGCCCTGGCCAACACCACCTAGACAAAAGGCCTGATAACGGAAACGTCATACATTGTTACATCATCATTAGGCGACCAAATTTTTGGCTAATTGGTAGAAATAGGATTAACAATGGTTTTAATCATTGTTTTTTCGTTTGTTGAAACAATGAAAGTTTGATTGTCAGCTCTCATTTTGATGACGCAGTCAGCAAGCAGTGAGCAGGTCTTGTTTTTTTAGGTGGCGTTGTTTCTTTCTAGGAGGTGTTGGTAGAGGTGGTGTTGCCCTGGCGCGGAAAAATCAGCTGATCATCTTAGTGCTAATAACAATGTAACCTTCATTGTTTCCAACAAACGAAAAATTGCTGATTGTTAAAATCCAAGATGGAAACAATGAAGGTTACATTGTTATTAGCACTAAGATGGTCAGCTGATTTTTCCGCGCCAGGGCCTGTCTTTCTCGTTGGCCTCGGCAGGCTGTGTTTTTTTAGGTGACGTTGGACATGACCTCCTCTATTATTCCAGATCTATTCTTACAATACCGCCTAGAGAGAAAGCCTGCTCACGGAAAAATCATACATTGTTACATCACCTACGGTAGGGCAAAGCCGTGACCACCGAGAGAGAAGGCCTCTGCGATGAAACGTAATACATTGTTACATCATCATAGATAGTGCATTGTTAATTCGTATTTCAACCAATGATAAGCCCTGAATTAGCACTATCTATGATGATGTAACAATGTATTAAATTTCAATGCGGAGGCCTTCTCTCTCGGTGGTCACGGCAAAGCCAACACCACCTAAAGAGAAAGCCTGAGCGCGGAAACGTCATACATTGTTACAACGTCATAGGTAGTCATCTTTAATCGCATTTCTACCAATAATAAGCCCTAAATTATGATTAGGTATGATGATGTAACAATGGATGAAATTTTCGCTCTCAGGCTTTGAGTAGAGGTGGTGTTGGCAAAGCCAACTAAAATGACAGGCCAGGGCACTAAAAAGTCTCATGACCAAAGTACGATGGTAGATCCAGCAACAATCCAATCTTCATTGTTTCCAACAAACGAAAAAACACTGATTGTTGAAATCCAAGATGGAAACAATGAACATTGGATTGTTGCTAGATCTACTTTGGTCATGTGACTTTTTAGTGCCCCGGCCTGTCTTTTTCGTCAGCTACGCGGTAGGGACAATTTCGGGCTTAATATTAGTAAATATGATTGACGTATTGACGTTTTCGCGCTCAGGCTTTGATTCTTTGCGGATAAAATCAGAGGTGGTGTTGATTCTTTGCGGATAAAATCAGAGGTGGTGTTGATTCTTAGCGGATAAAATTGCGTATATGCTCTTCATTATTAAAAGAAAGTCGTCAAAGAAAACTACGCACAAAGCATTATTAATTTAAAGGGAAAATGGCTAATAAGCCTCCACGCAGGCCAAATTTTTATATCTTTTTTGAATGAATCATGGATTAAATTAAAAATAGATAAAATAATTCGTGTTAGTTTCATTCATTAATGTAAACTGTCTATAGTGTGCGTAAGCGCTCGTGTGGAAAAACCAAGTACCCAAAATATTTCGACTCGCGAACCCCTTTCACAAAATTTTTCGACTCGCGAACACCTTTCACAAAGATCTGACTGAGTACGCGAACCACTAATTTATAAATATACAAACATATATGCATACAATACAATAATCCGCCATTACATAAAAATTTTGGCGAACCCTCTGAACGTCATATATTGTTACATAATCATTAGTCGCCCATTGTTAATCATATTTCTACCAATAATAAGCCCTAAATTTAGTCGACTACGAGGCTAACGAGAAAGACAGGCTCCGGCACTGAAAAGTCACTTAACCAAGATAGGTCTATTAACAATCCAACCTTCATTGTTCCCATCTTGTATTTTAACAATTTTTTTTCCTTTGTTGGAAACAATTAAAGTTGGATTGTTGCTAGACCTATTTTGATCAGGTGACTTTTCAGTGCCGGAACCTGTATTTCTTATTAGCCTCGGGTCGACTACGTAGCCCACGAGAAAGACAGGCCCTGGCGCGGAATAGTCACCTGATCATCTTAGTCCGAATAACAATGTAACCTTCACCTGATCAGGCATTCTATCTAGGTGTTGCCTCAACATGAGAAAGATAAAATATTGTTACGTGCTCGTAGCCGACGAGAAAGCGGAAAATTCACCTTACCATCCGGGTGTTAGCAACAATCCAACCTTCATTGTCTCTGTTTTGGATGTTAACAATCAGCATTTTTTGTTTTTTGGAAACAATGTAAGTTACAGTGTTGCTAGGACTAAGATGGTCAGGTGAATTTTCAATGTCAGAGCCTGTCGGCTACGCTTCATTTGTTTCACTTACGCAAGCCAAATACTTGTATTTACAGTAGATGCTAAGTAGGTGTTCAGATAAAGTACCCCTTTTCTTATACGATTGGGCTAAAATTTGATATTTAATTGCCTTTCTTCATTATAAAGGTCTATACTAAACCTTATTTGTTTATCTTTATTTAAAGTCCTAGTTATATGAAGACAATAAAGTATGCGTTTAGGTAAAGTACAGATCTACAATTTTGGTATAAGGGCCAGATACCAAATTTCACCCATCTATCTCGTTATGTTTTTTGTGTTATCGTATTCACACATTTATGGACACAGACAAAATTCCAATAATGTTTTTTCTGACTTGGGGAGGTCTAAAATTTCGAATTTTTTGACAATTAAAATAATGCAGTAAAGCAGCCTCATAAGTTTAGAGGATACTTTTTAAAATAAATATTATCGCCAGAAATTTAGGAAACGATTTTTAAGGGCACCAGCAAGTTGAATGAAAGTGGTTTCCTCTGAGATTTACTCTTTCCAACGGTGTAACTTCGCATCATTAAAATTCAAATTTATAAGTGGTATCTGAATGTTTTACAACTTTTTAAAGCTGCTTGCACATTCGTCGATACTCTCATTGGAGGCTTTTCACGAAGACGCAAAATCGTAAACGCAGGCTAATGAAAAAATTAATAAGTTATTATTTTAAAATATAATAGTATATTACTATATATAATTTTTATAACAGCTTTAAACAATATCACATTTATTTATGATTAACTTGAAAATAGTATGGTAACTGGTTACGACGACATATCACCTTATGGGGAAAAGGTCTAGACAAGACGATGAAGTAATGATAAGAATCAAATTTTAATAATAAATTCTTGTAAACTTTACAAAAAGGAGATTCAGCCGTGGCACAGCCGTAATTTTAAATTTGAGAATTTAAAGTTTTTAGCTAAATTTCCTACAGACAATGGAAATTCATTTAATTTATTTCGTATTACAACTATTCTATTGCTCAAGTTCACATTAAAATTAATTTCAATTTTCCCCGATGGTCTGATGTCTTTTGAGTGTTAGGGCCTCTCTTTATGTTAACGAGTGTTAATTGACTTGATGTTAATGAGTGAAGATCTTGATGCTTGGGAACTTCAGGGAAGTCTTGAAGTAATTTAAATCTCTGTTGTTGAAAGTAATTTGAAACTTCAATAAGTTTTTTGTTGAAAAAGATGATTTGAAAACGATAGTGATTAAAGATGTGTATAGCAAATTTCATTATTGAATGTCCAGAATTATTATGCAAATGTAAATTTCATGTTCTAATTTAATAGATAATATTTTCAGTTTTATGATACCTGAAAATAAATTAAATAGAGATACACTAAAATTGCGAGACCTATATTTCGCAATAGAGTTCAGCTCGATGGCGATTGCGTGTCGTCATATTTTCTTGTTTACATATGAAAATACGGATCACGTACTCGCCACAGAGGATTCACTATTGGATATGAATGCAGTGCTTTGTATACAAGTTCTGTTTCATCCATCTCCGACATTTTACTTCCTTTTTCACTCTCCGATGAGTGAGCTGCGAAAGCATCTCCATCTGTATAATGGGTTGTGGATTACGTAACCCAACACAAGAATGGGAATCCTTGTCGGAGTCCATCTGAAGACGTTGGAAACTGTTGCAGCCGATGTTTTTTTCTTAGAAAACGATATCGATTCGGAGATGGTTGAGATGAAGATGGGATTAGGTTCTTTTAAAGCTGCGTTTGGCTTGAATCGATAACAATAGCATCTCTTTCATAAGGGAACTGAAAATTCATGCGGCATTCCTCTCTTGTGTACCCAACTGTTTGTCTGATTGATAAAATATATTTTAGAAAATAAAATTTCGCTTTTTTTTCTGTATAATTTATTTATTCTATTTTAGCATCAAAGCAGGGGAAATGACTATATCTACGTATATTAGTATATTACTTATACATCGAATATACATGATTCTTACATTTGCTCATTTAAAGGTCAGAATCATTTCTCTTATATCCAAAGGGATAGAATTCTAACTTTTTTGCCATATTGTGCTACAGAAATGAGAGATTTATATCGACAATAGCTCCCTGGAGCTCTGTGAGCGGTTGAACTAGTCAACAATAAAATCTACATGACGAATAAGTGACTTATTGAATCTTTTAGAGTTCTTTCAGA
>JAHWFO010059906.1:518829-610542 GCA_023313115.1 Rhysida immarginata
GCACTATCTATGATGATGTAACAATGTATTAAATTTCAATGCGGAGGCCTTCTCTCTCGGTGGTCACGGCAAAGCCAACACCACCTAAAGAGAAAGCCTGAGCGCGGAAACGTCATACATTGTTACAACGTCATAGGTAGTCATCTTTAATCGCATTTCTACCAATAATAAGCCCTAAATTATGATTAGGTATGATGATGTAACAATGGATGAAATTTTCGCTCTCAGGCTTTGAGTAGAGGTGGTGTTGGCAAAGCCAACTAAAATGACAGGCCAGGGCACTAAAAAGTCTCATGACCAAAGTACGATGGTAGATCCAGCAACAATCCAATCTTCATTGTTTCCAACAAACGAAAAAACACTGATTGTTGAAATCCAAGATGGAAACAATGAACATTGGATTGTTGCTAGATCTACTTTGGTCATGTGACTTTTTAGTGCCCCGGCCTGTCTTTTTCGTCAGCTACGCGGTAGGGACAATTTCGGGCTTAATATTAGTAAATATGATTGACGTATTGACGTTTTCGCGCTCAGGCTTTGATTCTTTGCGGATAAAATCAGAGGTGGTGTTGATTCTTTGCGGATAAAATCAGAGGTGGTGTTGATTCTTAGCGGATAAAATTGCGTATATGCTCTTCATTATTAAAAGAAAGTCGTCAAAGAAAACTACGCACAAAGCATTATTAATTTAAAGGGAAAATGGCTAATAAGCCTCCACGCAGGCCAAATTTTTATATCTTTTTTGAATGAATCATGGATTAAATTAAAAATAGATAAAATAATTCGTGTTAGTTTCATTCATTAATGTAAACTGTCTATAGTGTGCGTAAGCGCTCGTGTGGAAAAACCAAGTACCCAAAATATTTCGACTCGCGAACCCCTTTCACAAAATTTTTCGACTCGCGAACACCTTTCACAAAGATCTGACTGAGTACGCGAACCACTAATTTATAAATATACAAACATATATGCATACAATACAATAATCCGCCATTACATAAAAATTTTGGCGAACCCTCTGAACGTCATACATTGTTACATAATCATTAGTCGCCCATTGTTAATCATATTTCTACCTATAATAAGCCCTAAATTTAGTCGACTACGAGGCTAACGAGAAAGACAGGCTCCGGCACTGAAAAGTCACTTAACCAAGATAGGTCTATTACAATCCAACCTTCATTGTTCCCATCTTGTATTTTAACATTTTTTTTTCCTTTGTTGGAAACAATTAAAGTTGGATTGTTGCTAGACCTATTTTGATCAGGTGACTTTTCAGTGCCGGAACCTGTATTTCTTATTAGCCTCGGGTCGACTACGTAGCCCACGAGAAAGACAGGCCCTGGCGCGGAATAGTCACCTGATCATCTTAGTCCGAATAACAATGTAACCTTCACCTGATCAGGCATTCTATCTAGGTGTTGCCTCAACATGAGAAAGATAAAATATTGTTACGTGCTCGTAGCCGACGAGAAAGCGGAAAATTCACCTTACCATCCGGGTGTTAGCAACAATCCAACCTTCATTGTCTCTGTTTTGGATGTTAACAATCAGCATTTTTTGTTTTTTGGAAACAATGTAAGTTACAGTGTTGCTAGGACTAAGATGGTCAGGTGAATTTTCAATGTCAGAGCCTGTCGGCTACGCTTCATTTGTTTCACTTACGCAAGCCAAATACTTGTATTTACAGTAGATGCTAAGTAGGTGTTCAGATAAAGTAGCCCTTTTCTTATACGATTGGGCTAAAATTTGATATTTAATTGCCTTTCTTCATTATAAAGGTCTATACTAAACCTTATTTGTTTATCTTTATTTAAAGTCCTAGTTATATGAAGACAATAAAGTATGCGTTTAGGTAAAGTACAGATCTACAATTTTGGTATAAGGGCCAGATACCAAATTTCACCCATCTATCTCGTTATGTTTTTTGTGTTATCGTATTCACACATTTATGGACACACAGACAAAATTCCAATAATGTTTTTTCTGACTTGGGGAGGTCTAAAATTTCGAATTTTTTGACAATTAAAATAATGCAGTAAAGCAGCCTCATAAGTTTAGAGGATACTTTTTTAAAATAAATATTATGGCCAGAAATTTAGGAAACGATTTTTAAGGACACCAGCAAGCTGAATGAAAGTGGTTTCCTCTGAGATTTACTCTTTCCAACGGTGTAACTTCGCATCATTAAAATTCAAATTTATAAGTGGTATCTGAATGTTTTACAACTTTTTAAAGCTGCTTGCACATTCGTCGATACTCTCACTGGAGGCTTTTCACGAAGACGCAAAATCGTAAACGCAGGCTAATGAAAAAATTAATAAGTTATTATTTTAAAATATAATAGTATATTACTATATATAATTTTTATAACAGCTTTAAACAATATCACATTTATTTATGATTAACTTGAAAATAGTATGGTAACTGGTTACGACGACATATCACCTTATGGGGAAAAGGTCTAGACAAGACGATGAAGTAATGATAAGAATCAAATTTTAATAATAAATTCTTGTAAACTTTACAAAAAGGAGATTCAGCCGTGGCACAGCCGTAATTTTAAATTTGAGAATTTAAAGTTTTTAGCTAAATTTCCTACAGACAATGGAAATTCATTTAATTTATTTCGTATTACAACTATTCTATTGCTCAAGTTCACATTAAAATTAATTTCAATTTTCCCCGATGGTCTGATGTCTTTTGAGTGTTAGGGCCTCTCTTTATGTTAACGAGTGTTAATTGACTTGATGTTAATGAGTGAAGATCTTGATGCTTGGGAACTTCAGGGAAGTCTTGAAGTAATTTAAATCTCTGTTGTTGAAAGTAATTTGAAACTTCAATAAGTTTTTTGTTGAAAAAGATGATTTGAAAACGATAGTGATTAAAGATGTGTATAGCAAATTTCATTATTGAATGTCCAGAATTATTATGCAAATGTAAATTTCATGTTCTAATTTAATAGATAATATTTTCAGTTTTATGATACCTGAAAATAAATTAAATAGAGATACACTAAAATTGCGAGACCTATATTTCGCAATAGAGTTCAGCTCGATGGCGATTGCGTGTCGTCATATTTTCTTGTTTACATATGAAAATACGGATCACGTACTCGCCACAGAGGATTCACTATTGGATATGAATGCAGTGCTTTGTATACAAGTTCTGTTTCATCCATCTCCGACATTTTACTTCCTTTTTCACTCTCCGATGAGTGAGCTGCGAAAGCATCTCCATCTGTATAATGGGTTGTGGATTACGTAACCCAACACAAGAATGGGAATCCTTGTCGGAGTCCATCTGAAGACGTTGGAAACTGTTGCAGCCGATGTTTTTTTCTTAGAAAACGATATCGATTCGGAGATGGTTGAGATGAAGATGGGATTAGGTTCTTTTAAAGCTGCGTTGGGCTTGAATCGATAACAATAGCATCTCTTTCATAAGGGAACTGAAAATTCATGCGGCATTCCTCTCTTGTGTACCCAGCTGTTTGTCTGATTGATAAAATGTATTTTAGAAAATAAAATTTGGATCTTTTTTTTCTGTATGATTTATTTATTCTATTTTAGCATCAAAGCAGGGGAAATGACTATATCTACGTATATTAGTATATTACTTATACATCGAATATACATGATTCTTACATTTGCTCATTTAAAGGTCAGAATCATTTCTCTTATATCCAAAGGGATAGAATTCTAACTTTTTTGCCATATTGTGCTACAGAAATGAGAGATTTATATCGACAATAGCTCCCTGGAGCTCTGTGAGCGGTTGAACTAGTCAACAATAAAATCTACATGACGAATAAGTGACTTATTGAATCTTTTAGAGTTCTTTCAGATAAGTGTTAAGAAGGAAAAAATACTTCTAAAGTTGGTAGCTGATATTTATTACAAGCCCCTATTATAGAATATAATTTTTAAGATGATTATGTACAAGGGTTATTCAGAAAGTAAGTTCTAACGGGATATTTAAAAAAAACGAGAAAACAGTAGCAAAAGCACTATCAATAATTAACTTTAATAATAACAAAACCTATATCAGATAGATACATTTTGTACTAGGGGCGTTCAAGTTTGGCCTGGATATTATTTTTTAAAATATCAGAAACTATAATAAAAACGCACACAAACCATTTATTTCTCAAAGAACTCTCCTTGCTTCTCTACGCATTTTTTCCAGCATTCTGGGCGCATCTGGATATTGGTTCTGTAGAAATCTTCAGGCTGATGTAAAAACTACCTCAGAGCAGTCTTTTTCACTTCTCACTGGAGTCAAACCTCTGCCCTCCCAAGAACTCTTTCAATGGTCCAAAAAGGTGATAGTCGCAAGGGGAGAGATCTAGACTGTATGTAGGATGTAGTAAGATGTCCCATTTGAGTTCCGTCAGTGTATCCATAGTCAGTTTAGTAAGGAGTCCTGGTCGTTTTTTTCTTTAGTGCCGGCTTCAGGAACGTCCTCAAAATGTCACAGTAGTAAGGTGCATTTATGGTTGGACGTTCTTCCAGAAAATCGACATGTATGATACCCTTAATGTCCCAGAATACATTCGCCATCACTTTCGTTGCCCACGGTGTCATCTTGAATTTCTTGAGTCCTAGTGAGTCAGTTTCTTGCCACTCCATGCTCGCACGCTTGCTTTCAGGAGTATGATGATGAATCCATGTCTCGTAGATGGCAACAATAGCTGTCACCTTCCCTGTCATATGGCTGCAGAAGCATGGAACAGATTTCCACCCTGGTGGTTTTGTGATCCTCGGAGAGTTGCTAAGGATCCATCTGACACAGATCTTGTTGAATTTCAGCTTATCATAGATGATGGTCTCCACACTGCCAGTGCTGATGTTCGGTATTGAAGCCAATTTCTCGGACGTGAATCCACCTGTTGTCCCTTATCAGCTCATTTGTTCGTGCGATGATGCCATCACTGACAGCAGTTGCTGGCCTTGCCTTATGAGGTTCCTTGCCAGTTGATTTTCGCACTCCTTCAAACTTTTGGCACCAAGCACAGACGGATGATCGAGACAAATATGACTCGGTGAACTGTCTTTGAGGTCTCTGATGAATTTCAGATGCTTTCACACATTTGTTGTGGAGAAACTTGATGATTATTCATTGTTCCACTTTAGTCGACACATCGCTGTCCACCATTTTGTTTAAAGAAATAATCGGTTGTCATATCAACCGGATGAGTGGTGCTGCATTTGCATGACAGGCGATAGTTGCCATCCCAAGAATGAAAGTTTAATTTTTACAACAATGAAATTTACAAAAAATTTGGTCCAGGTCAAATTTAAACGCCCCTCTTATAAACAAAAAACTTACTAAACAAACCTTTATATCTCCATGAATATACGTGCTAATTTCATAAAAATGAACACAGATAATTAAAAGAAGCCTCATAATCATATGCTACAGCTTTGACGCTTTTCATTATTTTTTTTATTCAATTTATTGCTGGTCCCCTATTTGCCTTCGGGACAAAACCTTTGCTGAAGTATATTAGGTGTAACATGCTCTTTACACCCCTGAAGTTTCAGGATAATTCGTCAAATATTTTTCTAGATATTCGACAAAACGTCTAAGATCTAAGGTGTTTATATTATTTTGTCCAACCCCTGTATGTGATATGCATTCGTTCGGAAATGATGAGAAACGAAAGATAGAGTTCTGCTCCTCTTTCTAAATTTCCGTTCGAGAAAATCAATATTTTGATTTTTAAAAATCGAGGGCCAATTTATTTGAACTCAGGGCTTCTGCTACTTTAGTGTTTCCTCCTTGGGGAAATTAATTTCCTGTTATCATAGAAAATATATGTTTTTATTTATGCGTTTTAAGACTAGACTGAAATTTAGAATAAACAAGTAGTCTTTCCGTACTTGGGTCATTTTGCTACATAAATTCATAAAGAATACTCTATCCTTACGCCTTGTTGGGGCTCGTAAAAGATCAAGTCTACCACTCGCTTTAGTTCATAGATAGTGGGACAGACATAGCATGGTAATAACCAGCTACTTTGAATGAACAACAGGACCGCATTAACATTGCGGGACTCGAAAATGCTGCGCTTTAGTAATAAGAAGTCTATCCGCGTTTCGGTAAAAATGAACTAAAGTTGAAATGCGCATGCATTTGTTTTGTAAAAAATTATGCAATTATTACTTGAATGCTATTTAATTGTAACTTTGTTATATTTGTATTCAATTTGAAAATATAATATGTTGATACTGTTATTTTGATTATTTCTCAACTGAATGCTAAATAGTAATTCGTAAAGCTCTGGATTACTAAAGTACGGCAATTACCTTCCCCAATGCTAGCAGAAATACTGGTTATTGATTGGTTGGTTTGAGGTCACGTGAGTATTTTTCAGCCTTCTTTGTCCCAGAGATTTATTCATTTAAAATTTTATTGATTATCAGTTATATTTCCAGAAGATAATAATGGGAAAATTTTGAAAATAAAATTCATTTCAGTCGAATTTTTAGAGCTGGCGCAGACTTTAGTTTAGTGTTTAGTTCATAGATAGTGGGACAGACTATAGAATATCGGACTGTATTTGTCATTTCACGAGGTCTGAGAAGTATGTCGAATGTGGTGAGACCTAAATTCCCATCTCCTGAATGGGTGTTTTTTGTCTGCAGGAAGACTGTCCTTTGTTGTTATAGCTGAGCATGTGGGGGGACCACATTTCAAGTTTCTGCACTTTCCCCATGGACTGCAGGCGACTGCCGACGGTTGTATGGTCAGAGTCCACGTACGTGACTGATTCCGGTTTCGTTTGGTGGGGATACGAATGGATTAACTCGTTCAAAGTTGTAATGTACCGGAAATGTTCGTTCTTCTCGGCTTGACACTCCGTACTGAATCACCTGCAAAAAAAAAAAAATACATTAATGTCGAGGGTTCAACGTGGCACGCGAGGATACAAGAAAAAAACAATTTTCAAATTTTTTCTACAATTGTACTTTCAAGGATCATTTTTTTTAACCAGGCAATATTCTTTGAATCACCTTGTATATTAGAGTTGGAAAGCAGACTCATGTAATAATTTAGGAATTACCTTCGGTTTAAATTGTAATTATATTTGTTAGGAATTATCTTGAATTATCATAAGAAAAACAGCATACTGGAGATACTGCTCTAGCTTAGGATAAACATGTTAAGATGAAAACAAGTCTATTTTTCATTTCGTTTTTCATCTTAATAGCTGTTTAAGAAAAGCAAATCTACATGTATTTATTTGAATCACTTCGAAGGTTCTTCCGAGAATTCTTTATGTCAGATAGCGCATATTATTTTGTAATTGGTAAAGGAAATTGGTAAATTCCTATAAAATATAAGTTAAGAGTTTCGATTTATTTAATTACTAAGTTGTGTGAACATGAGCAACAACATTAGCCATAGCTTTCTATTGCACAACAAACAAAAAAACAGATACCTCATTGGAATGATGTTAAAATTTAAGATAATGAAAATAATTTATGCAAAAGACTTATAAAAGAGGCATATGTGATTACAAAGAATGAAAGCAAGTTATCAGATCTTGCTGTTGTGGCGACTGGGATGCAATATGGAGTTTTGTGTGGCTGAAGGTTAATATGTCATGTTTATATGAGGTAACACTTTTTTTTTGTTGCTGATGAAGAGGCCGAATGGACCCGAAACGTCCATGTTTGACAAAATTATATCCGTATGGTCTATATTGCTGGAACTGAAAACCAATTAAACATGGATCTGGAATAAGCAACATGGTAGAAGCTTTTTAATCTAACCTAATTTTCTCATCCATATTCAACTACATTTTCTGTGCTCTTTAAATCGCCTTTTATACTTGTTGGATTTTATCTAACAAGTTTTTTTTTTTACCAACTGGAATATGAGATGTGAACCTGCTACAAATATTTCGACTTCAGTCGTTTATGAATAACATTTATCGGTATTTCATCTATGTCAGTCTGTTAACATTGAAGTTATTTTTGATTATTTTTCACGCACTTTGGTCCTTATACACTTCCTCCAAAAGTTAAGCACGGTAGAGAGAACTGAATATTACTCGCAAAGTTTTCAATATTTTTACATAAGACTATGCACCAATATCCTGCGACGCAATTGTTATCCTGTGAACATGAATAAGCCCATGAATAAATAATAACATGTTAATTAATGACAAAAAACAGATCATTAAAGTTATTTATCATAATGATCCATCGTGGAATGAACCAAAACATTCGGAAGACGCCACAGAACGCTTTTGTTTTGTGAATCATCGTTGCAATTTGGATTGTGCATGAACGAATTCTTCGTTACAATTTGGATTATATCAGTGAAGAGGATTCAAGGGAATGTGTCTTAACATTTCACATTGGTATTAATAAATAGTTATCGAAACTGTGAATAACATAGAAACGAAAAAGAAGAAACACTTTTCCATAAAAAATATTTTACTTACAGATACGCATTTCGAACAGGTATATAAAAGACAAAAACAGTAAGGTAGAAATAGACCAATCAGGGAATGGAACAGAAAAAGATCTTGTCTAATCATTAACTTCCGTCGGGTCACTGCGAGAAATTGGCTGGTTCTTTGGCAATTTTTATTGGAAAAAAATAAAAGAAATTAAAGTAAATAAATCATTAAAAGTCATTTTAGGTAAGAAAAAAGTCTTAAATAAATAATGAAAAATAGGAAAGAAAATTCCACAGCCTGGATTCGAACCAGGAACCTTTGACTCAGACCGCCAACCAATTTACATGACCTTAGGGCTTGGTTAGAGCAGTTAAAAAATTCTTGTCCATTCACTGTCATGGTTTAGTATATTATTGGGTGGCATCTTGGCGATTTTCAAAGATTCCAGGCAAAACTGGAACTAAAATTACCGATTTGATACACGCTGCACATTCTTTTATTCTTGTGCCCAAACGTCCTTTGCTTTGTCCCAAACACCGTTTTTAGCAAAAAACACGTTACTTAGTACACACCAGATTTGTTGGCGATAGGAGTAATATCTGTAACAAGGTATTACTCTAGAAAGAAGCGTTTTCGATCTTATATTCATATGATATTTTCTGCTTGTTTTGGTCCCTCGCTTCCACCAAGATATCGTTATCAGGGGCAGTACAGTGAAATTTGGAGAGCGATCTAGAATAAAAACGTAAATCGCGAAAAAGCTTCATTTCTAGACTGGGAATTTTATAGTAATCAGAAATTTCATCTATTCTATGCATTTCTTTCTATACTTACATAAGGAAATTACACTATGTGATCAAAAGTTTAGGGACAAGAGCATTTCTGCGTCGCAGGCTTCAGATAACAGGAATTAGTAAGCGGTGGCACCCCTTTTTGCTCTAATGACAACCTTCATTTAACCTCCATTTGACTCATTGATGATATAAGATTTTTACTGTGTCTATTGCTATTCCATTTCATCCTGAAATAATTGCTTCTCTGAGCTTTTGAACATTATTTTATTGTTTCCCTGCTCATATATTTAATGCGCCACAATGGCCAAAGATTTTCTACCGGATTCATATCAGGAATTCTGCCTGGCCACTCAAAACAGTATGCTTCTTCCACCTACAGTGTCATAATAACGAATTATTATTCCATTCATATGAAATAAATACTTTTTGTTGGCTTACCCTGGTGTCGCTTGGAGAATAACGCGGGCTACTTTCGTAAATCATGCCAGCAGGTGTTGCCATCGGGATCATCAAGGTTACACTTTTTTTTCGTCTGAAAACACTACTTTACCCCATTCTTTATTCCATGTTTGTTATTGTTGAGCAAATTCTAGTAGTCTCCTTTTGTTTTCTTCTCTTTTTTTTTGCCATGATAGAAATGGGGATTGTTTTAATTCACCTGTGAACAGTATCTTTTAAGTGACAGTTCACTTCGAATTTTCCGTACAGAATATTGTCCACTGTTGGCTAATTTGACAATTTGCCGCTCATCTCATGGCTTTAGAACTACGTCCAGTTGACACTTTTTTATGATAATATTTATCACCAAGGACCGAATAGTTGTGCATTACATGCCGGGTTATCTGCTTGGCAATTGCAGTTTCATTTACTCCATTGGCGTGAAATACTTTTATCAACTTCATTTCAAAATAAATATTTTCTTGTATTCTACAACATATTCTTACGGCTTTATGTGTCATTTAATAATTTTCCATAACTTAGGAAAATTAAAGGGTTTCTATATTTTTGAGACATACCTTATATAAGTACAGAGGGAATTTTTTTTTTTCAAAATTTTAACATATCTTTTCGAATCATGAGTTTTTACTTCGATTTTAGAAAAAAGAAATGTTTTGAGTTTTGGAAACCCACGCACAGGCCTTCACAGTTTTAATATTTTTCATAAATTGTGCACACGCGCCTCAACATTATTTAAAATTAAAAGCTTCAAACTAAAAACTTAGAGCTTAATAATGAAACACATTTGAATCGAGTAAAGCAAGCAATAGTTCCGTTTTTTCCTCTATAATAACAGCTGGCGGCTGTAAATCATTTTGTGTCATGCAACAAAGCTTTATCAGATGTAGAAACCAAATGCATAATTATTATTGAATAAATAAACGTTATGTCAATAACGAAACTTTATAAAGTTAAAATTTTCAGCACGAGTATTACGTATACTTTCTGAATTTATGTAAAGCCGACTTCCTGGAAAAGTCGCTATTCCTTCTATACCATAACAAAATTAGTATATACAGTAGTCTATTCAGCCATTAACTTGCGTAATACTCTAATGAGTCATCGACCTTCATGGCCGGAAGGAGTGGTTAGTAAAACATCAGATAATTATTTATATAATACATTGTACATGAGGTGAAGACAGAGGAAGGAATTGTTCATTTTTTTTTTTTTAATTCTATTGTTTAAAAAAATATTCATTTGCCCTATAATGATTCGACTTTGCGCCTGAAGTTTGTTTTTTTTCCTCGTTTTGTTTTTCTTAATCTTTTTAATGGCTTTGTAGCTAATTTTAAGTTTTCTCTCGAGAAATGGGAGAAGCCACAGAAACGTAATCGGGGTGGATTGAATGTAAGTGAAAATATTTTTTTTTTTTTTTTTTTTAATTACATGAATAAAATTACACTTCGAAGTATAGGATAATTGGTTTGTGCCGAAAAAGCGTTTTTTAATTCCCTTTGAACTAACTTTTTAAGTTAGTTTTTTTTTTTTTTTTGAAAAAATGAGTGTCTCAAAGAACTCTCACCTACTTTACTTTCGCTTTCACTTTATGAAATTTACTATTGTATAATCTGTAATAGTAGCTACTATCAATAGTACTATATGAATACTACTGAGCTTGACGTCGAGAGTCGTAAAAGGCGGTGAATGGAACGAGCAATTGTTTCGCTAATCCGGCCACTTAATCTCTTCTAATCTCTCGGATCATCGATAGCATCTCTGGGCCTCGACCAATTGGGTGTCACGCTCACCTACCTCCCCTCCCACTCCCTTCCCTCGGTGTCTCGAGTGAGTCTGCTCCTCGCCGGCGATGCAACCAACGCTCGCGCAATTTTTCAATCGATTCCCTCGTCTTCCGCCGTGAACGCACCCGAATAGGAAGAAGCTGCAGCAGCGACAGAGAGAGAGCGAGCCATGTGAGAGGGAACTCAAGTGTGTAGTGTAGTGTGCTTGTAGTTGTGAGTGTGTTGTTGTGTATATGTGGGTGCTTTTTTTGCCGAGGACGACCCAATGGAGCACCAATTGCATTTCAAGATCACGCTGGCGCTCAAGAAGCAGCCGAATGCCGAGCCGGTATTCTTCAAAGTGGACGGTCAACGGTTCAAGAACATCCGCACCATTAAACTCCATTCGGAGACTTCGTACCTGATCGAGCTCACGTTCAAACCACCACAAGTCTTGGAGTAAGTTCCAGTTCACTTCCTCCGAATACAACCCCTTCCCCCCGACATTCCCACTCAATCTCTTTTATGTATTTTGTATCGTATATTGAATTGAATTCAGCTTCGCTGATTCCTTGCAGCTAGTGCCATTAGCCACGAGGTTTCATAGATATAGAGCATTTTGTTTTCTTTGGTTTCGAAAGGAAATTTATAAACCATAATCATCAGAAATCATTCTCATGGGTTATCTGTCCAATTGCTAATTTATGTGCGTTCACAATAAATTAAATTTGTTTGCTCAACTTTGCGCGACTTGGATCGATACAGAATTGATTTGTGCACAATTAATGACGAAATGACTGCTCGAACCACTCCAGTTTCTAATTTCCTAAACTGAAGCTTTGATTTAAATAAACTATAAGCTGTATATTAAAATTTTATTGGGGGCCTTTTGAGTATATCAGGTTTCTTTTCTAGGAAGCGCTTAAGAAATAAGTAACACCGCGTTCCTTCCAAAAATTAGCATAACTACTCTATAACAAAATTAGATTTGCGTGCATGTCAATGTAATAATGCCCGGTTTATATTTAATTTATAGATCTCTTTATCTGACAAACAATAATAATAGTTCTTGGCAATAAAGGCATCCCCTCATCTTATCTTTACGAAATTTTCTTTTTAATTTTCGACGTTTTCATTCTGTTTACTTAATCATAAAGTTGTGGATCCATTGAAGCCTCTCTCGCGTGATGTCATAAGTAAGCTATATATAGAAACCAAAATATGAGGGAACCATAAAATATGATCAAGCAAATGATGTATAATGTAATTGTAGTATATGATGACATGCACTATGCATTAAAACTTATCAAGTAGTTGCAACGCATTATAAATCACTGTATTGCTAAAAATATAATTCTCTTATCTCGTGTTGACAGGAGCATATTAAAGCGTAGCATATTGACCACCGATTATAGAGTAATAATGGAAAATACAAACAAGTGTATTCGGTTTCTGTAATTGGGCTTGGCGTCATCGAAATCGCTCCAGGCAGAATATAATGAGTTGGAGAATCGATCGACAAATTCATGTTAATGATGTGGAAGATAATGATCACAGTGAGTCTGTCTCCGATGGACCTAATTGAATTTAATTGAGTCCGCATTACGTTTGAAGGGCTCGTTAACGTGACTCTATGACCAAATACAACAGAGTTTGGCAGCGAGGCCTTGATTTAAACGGCAAACAGATATATATATATCTATATACGCACCCCTTTTCCCTAATGTAATCAGACCAGTGTGCTCCTAAAAGATCAATGCTAGTATATGTTTCATGGAAATACAATTGTAGGTTGATACTCTAAACTTCGGATTTACTGAGATTGTCGTGACCGCCAAATTAGTTTGGATGGTGATGAGGAAGAGATTTGAAGAGCGGATTGAATTTCGTTTGAGAGAACAACTCTGATTCAATTTCTTAGTCAGCAAATCCGAATTGAATTTTCTAGTTTCATAAACGTTGTTCTCCCTTGAGGTGTAGTGGATTGAATTACCCTCATTTTGACGTCCTATTAAATGGTAGCGCTTGAAACGTTACTGTATAAATCCTTAAAGTAGATCGGCGATGTAGGGTTTGAAACGCAATTTTTTTTTGAATGCTAGTTTCTATATACAAATCTACAGTTTTATTCCGATCTTGATGAAATTTTGGATCTTCACTGTCTACTCTAGATTTCCAAAAAGAAATAATTATCGACAATATTCTCCTCAGATAGCAGCGCATACTAATAGGAGGCATCCCACCAACAATATGCACAGACCAACAAGGGCTGATGAAATTAATATTTGTCTTAAAGCTTCAATGGATGCAATAATATGTTACCGTTCCGACATAACTCTGGAACGCCTGTGGCCATAATGGTACCACAAAAACACGTAACTTTGAACCAATTTCGACCATCAATAATTTTACGTTATATTCATTCATGACACGTCATTACAAGTTGTTTGATATATTACATGCCATATCTAAAAGAAGAAAAGTAATTATTAAAGATAAACTTTACAAATGCGAAGAAGAAACTTTTCTCGTTTTCAAATTTGATTATATGAATAAGCAAAATTTGTCGATTTCAATTTCATTCTACATGTTAAAAGAGCTTAAGCAAAGAACGTAATAAATGAAAAAGTTAAGTTGAAATTAATAAATTAAGAAAAAGTTAAGAAATTAAGAAATTATTCATTACGAATAAAAACTGCTAAACAGTAAAAGTAAAAAAACAGCAACTGAACTCTGGCGGTCATTTGAATTTCTGCTTTATAAACATAGGTTAATAACTCCGGAACCATAAGGGCTGGTTAGATTAAATTTGGTGGAATATTAGGGTACCTATATCCTGATATCTTTGTCAAATTTCAGCCGAATCCATCCAGCGGGTTCCGAGTAACGCGTTTTGATTCAAACGTGGTACACATAAGCCTTCAATCTGGAGATAAACACTATCGGGTTAAGAAACCCTTAGAGCCCCTAGGGATCGGGTGGGTGAGGGGTTGCATGTAAACCCGTGTCAATGTCAATCTTTTGCGCGAAATATTGTTACCATGGAAACCGATGTCGTGATGATAAAATAATAGAGCGTTCTGTTGTCTTGAAACAATGCAAGATTTGTTTCAGTTATTAACAATCACTACAGCAGATGATATAGTTGGGCATTCTCAGTCGAACCCAACGAGAAAGACAGGCCTCGAAGCGAAAAAGTCACCTGACCATCTGGATCGGAACAACAACCCAACAAACGGAAAGACACTGATTGTTAACATCCAAGATAGAGACAATGAAGATTGGATTGTTGTTTGGACTCACATGATCGGGTGACTTTTCCGCTTCCAGGCCTGTCTTTCTCGTTGGCCTCGTTTCTCAATCATATGAGGCACGCAATCTTTTGCGCGAAACATTGTTGTCATGGAAACCGTAATGTGGTGATGATGCAATAATACTTCATGATGATGTAATGATAAAGCGTTCTGTTGCCTTGGCAATACAAGATTTGTTTTCAAGAAATGGAGATACACGTCTCTCTCTTCAGCTCTAACAGGCTTTCAGTCAGTTGGCGAAACAATAGATTTAATCGCTTAGTGAGAGTGTGCGGTTTGCTTATTTTTAAAAAATAATTTTTTTTGTATTCTTTGACAAATGTTTGTGTTTCTATCTGTGTGACCGGAAATAGTTTAGACTGTTTAAAAAGGCAGCGTGGGTGTTTAGAGCCTAAGTTCCCTGATAGCGTTTTAGATATAGTCAAAGTTACCTTATGCTATTCCAAGTCATTCTAAACTTTTCTAAATCATTCTAAAACGTACCAAAGCCTTAAAGCCGTTATAAAGCACGTTATTTTACCTACACCTCTAATCATCCTGGGCAACGCCAGGTGCCTCTGCTAGTACTTAATAAACCGCATTTCACTGGATCTTTTTAATTGGGATTATAGCGATATGTTGTTTTCAATTACAAAATGCGTGCATATGTGTTTAAATCGATAATCATATCCTAAATGCGTCATAGTGAATTCGTTTCCTTGTTTATTATTAAAATCGTTCAGTAAAACGATTCAAATGATAACCAGAATCTCTAATAATGAATGATGAATTCAGGAAGTTCGTAGAAAATAGCGTTCATCCTGTTTTCAAAAGTTCCATTTCTTGGCAGTCCATTATTCTAATGTTTTGGACAATAACCTGATAACTCAAACAATGATTTTCTAAAGAATTATTTAATATTAATGACCAGCCAACTTAAACTCTTCTGATTGCTAACTAATTTGCTTTTTAATAGAAAGAGTGGAGACAGAACGTTATTTCCAATTGCAGACAATTGCAATTATTGTCTGCCCACTATTGCGTGTTTAGTTGTAGATTGTGATAACTATGCCATCATAAATCAAATGTGTGGGAGGTGAAGCTTTATGATAGAATTGTATTAAACATATATTCAACATAAGCTCCGCATTGCATCCAGACAAAAAATTATAGAACTGCTATGAAAGGAGGACCTGTTTCTCAAAGAACCTTTCTTTGTCCAACCCTTCTCTTTATCGATTTTCTATCTTGGAGAGTGAAGATATTAAAAAGAACTTAAATTACCACTTTATGAGGACATAAAACAAAGTAGAGAGCTCACTTTTGACAAATAATTGCTCTATATAAAAACAAACTGCTATTGATTTTCTTAATAATAATCTTTTATACGATTAGAAATTTAAATTATGCAACCACTAATGCTGAAAATATAAATGTTTAATATCGAGAAGATTTGCTTCTCAATGTTGACATAACTCAGCATCTCTTCATGGATCAAGTTAAGTACTGATAATTCCGGACAAAACCTAAGCCTCTTACAAAACATGAATTAGTAAAAGCTCTATTAGTCAAGAGGATTGATGTTAATCCGATAGCATCAAAGTTACAATCACTTGTACTTTGCATTTTTCATTGAGAGCAATTTAATAGGATTTGCTGTTAGTTTTAGAAAAATTTATTGGTTCTTGTTCTTTAGAGAATTTAGGGAAACTATTGTTTCTACATTCCTTACCAGATACGTCTAATCCTGTGCTTTAATATCAGGCCATTTAAAAAGTTCTTGCGTATTTTCAGTGATACATTTGCACTCTCATAACCTATGAAGACATTCACTTTATTCATCAGAATAATCCCCCTAGCAATCAATAACATGTCTCCAATGGGTAGGTAATATGTGCAGTAATTTTCGGATTATAATGCGCGTCTTATACAATAAAGTTAAAAAAAATCGTCACTGCGCATTAGACAGTGGGTACAGGATATCAGTGGGTACAGACCCGCTTTGAACGGTTCTGTTAAACTAGGCGCGGTCTTGCATTGTCATATAGCAGTAGGGGGCCTTTGCAATTTACTAATGCAGGTTATTGTTGGCGGGTTTCTGATGAAGCGTATCACACTACAATCCCTGGCAAGAAGTTTGGAAACGGTGGCTATGTTCACAAAATTTTTAAGTCAGATGAGATTTACATTAAAGTTTTCAACATTATTCTTAAAGCATGATTATATATGAATACAACAGAAGATGTACCTATATTTGATACCAAACAATCAAGAATCCATTCTTGAGGCACTACATTATGACCACCTGTTTAATACGACGTAGGGCCACCTTTCGGCAAAACCACGGTTTCCAGTGAGATATTGATTCGACAAGATGCTGGTAGGTAATCTGAGGTATCTGGCATCAAGCGCTTATCAGCTGGTCCTCCTGTTCCCATATATTGCGAGGTCGTATCCGTCCAACTGTAAATTCGGGTGTCACAGTTTCTGTTGAAAATCGGATTATCCGCACTCGATCGTCCAGTGTAGGCGCAGTTGGCGATGGGTCGTCAACAGAACGCTACGTTGAGCTTTGCACTGAGACACATTGTCTGGATCACCACTCTTTTACGTGCTGGTTCTCTTATAGCCCTTCGTTCATATTCTTCACTCCCCTCTGGAATCAATGCACCGTGGACGGCAAACGGGAGGACGGCGACTCATCGTTTCTCCATCCGTACACGACTTTTGGTAAGTACTCAAAATAACTGCACGTAAACAGGTCACAAAACGCGCCATTTCCGAAAACGACATTCCGAGGCGCCTGGCCATCACGATTTGTTTCTTTGTCGAAGTTTGATAAATCTGCTGCTTTTCCCATGCTGCAGCCGAACACTACATTCAGCAATTCAGTTCACTGGCAGTTTATTACGACGGCATGAGCCGCATTTGCGTCATATATTTATCTAAGGGCGCACTCATTACTCTGATTTGGAGGTGGGCATAATGTAATGGAATAAAAGTGAGTGAAATAAAATATTTCCAAAACCTATACGAAGGAAATAAATACGAAAAAACACAGTCGATGGGGGAAAAAAGCCTCAGTTTCTACTACAAATTTTTACTCGGATTGAGATACGGGGTAGGTGCAGGCCAGTTGAGTTGTTTCATGCGTTTTTCATGTAAAAATGCTTTGACTCTCCGTGCCCGATGACATGATGCGTTGTCGTTCCTGAAAAGGCACCTCTTCATCTTCAAAGGAATCTTCTATTGATGGAATCAAAAGAGTGTTCAAGTGTAAACTTCTGCGTTGACAGTTCTAAACAATATACTCAATCTTCCCATCCCTCTGGCACTCATGCATCCCCATATCATGAAGGACTGAGGAAATTTGATGCTAAGGCAATTTTCTAAGAATTTGTCATTGTTATGTTTCCAAACGAGAGTTCCGCTATCATCACCAATTACTAAACAAATTCATGATTTATCGGAGATGATGATTCGTTGTCAATCTTCAATTGTCCAATCTTTCTTGGACCTGGCCCACTCTAGTCGAGTTTTTTTGTTTTGACGCGTGAGTAGAGGTTTTTGTTTTTGCCTTGCCATCGTATGTAGTCGGTTTCTGATAGTTCGCGACGAAATCTGCACGTGACATCTCCTCCATTTATTTATCATTTCTGTGAATATTTGTCGATTGTTTTTGCATATCTCTCTTAAACTTCTATCTTATCTTTTTATGTTGCTCTAGATCTTCCTTTACGAGCCTGAGTTTTTCACATCTCCCGTCTCTCGAAATTTTTTCCACAGTTTGGAAACAGCAGAATAGGTGCAAGAATACGTCTTTGCCACTTTTCTCGTAGTGATTCCATCCCCTGATAGTTTTACAATATTTTAGCAATCATCACTAGACAGTTCTTTTCGTGGAGCCAAATCGTGAAGTTTGTACAGATAAAACTGTTCATGCAAATTTTAATGGCGAAAACCAAGCATATAACAAAGGGGGAGAAATTTCATGTAGAGAAGTTCATTTCTTCCGCCCATTCTGTGAATTATTTGACGTGTTTCCAAACTATTTTCCCGTCGACTTTGTGTTTCCATATTTTTCCTTCATAAAGTTTTGAAAGTATTTTTCATTCGCATTTACAAAGATATATTTGATACTAAATAAAACACACATTCTATTGTATTCGTGTATAACCATGCTTTATGAATAATAATAAATAATGAATGAGAGGTGGAGCTAATTCTCCAAACTTCAGGTAATAATATTTTTTCCTTCCATTTTTCAAATATCATTTATGAATAATGTTGAAAACTTCAATGCAAATCTCATCTGAAATGAAAATTTTGTGAAAATTAGCCATTGTTGCATGTTCCTGGAAAATGAATTAGCAAACAGTATGTTTTCACCGCTAGAAGATAATCATGGATACAAGCACAAAATTAACATTTATTTACGCTTATTACGCTATCCGTTCATTGGTCACAACCTGGCCTTCCACCCTGCAAATTTCGCGCACTGGTCCCCTTTTTCCAATAGTGACGAAGGAGCCCGCGTATCACCAATTTTTCTGCCATATTTATACATTGGCTGACGCAGGTGGCACAATGTCTATGGCATTCAAATTTGTACTGACGTTTCTTCCCACTCTTTTCTCTTAATAAACTGCGATATACCCTTGTGTTAAAAGGTCTTCGTCCAGAATTCGTCAAAAACTAACCCCCCCCCCCCCTCCCGAGTCGGCCACTACTTTTGACTCAACCTCTGTATTGCCACGAATATTTCGCAAGGAAAAAAAACTACGTAACAATGACACTTCAACGCTCGTCTTTCTTGGGCCAGAGAACACTGAAGTTTTACTTTGGATGGACGAGACTGAAGAATGTCTTGAGAAACGATGGGCAGACGGAGAATAATGGGTTTCAGATATCATAGTTGTTGACGGACACATCGACCAGACCTTATTGGAGAACATTTGTTACCCCATAGGACCTCTAATTAGCAGTAGAAACTGGATCTGCATATAAGGTAGCTTCGACAATGAACGGTTTCAAATTTCCAAGAAAACTTACGGGCTTCACTAGTGCGACGTGTTTATGCAAATGGAACACAATATGCCTACAAAAAAAGACCGCATCACCGCCATTAAAAAAAAGCTGAGATGAAATTCTACTAAGTGAACTATAAAATTTAATTCCGAACAGAATAAAAGAAAGTCAACTGATTATTAAAAGCAAAAGCTATTGTAGTAAGTTCGTTAATGTTGGAGGTTTTTGTTAATTAATTTTCCAAGTAAGAAATACTGCGTTTAATTGTTATAAATATTGTAGTTTATATTGTTGTGCAGACATATAATTAGCGTAATAAATTAATATTTGTGCTTTTATTCAAGATTATCTTTTGGCAGTGCAGATACGGCCATCGCTAAATAAAAAAAGATGCATCGACAAGGAATTCCATCGTCAAGTTGAAAAAAACGGGGTCGTTTAAAAATCGCACGCCTTACCATTACCCACTGCTGTCTGGATGTGTGACGAGTGCAACAAATCGTTCATCTCTATTTCAACCGCTTATGCGCACGGCCTTCTTGCTGCCTGTACTTATTCCTTCATTGCCAGGTTAACCTATCCCGAACTATAGTTGCAATAAAAATAACAGATAGTTGACAGTTCTAAATTTCGCCACAAGATACACTGCTCAAAAGAATTAGGGGAACACAGTATAGAACTCGTGTGTTATTTAAATGAATGAAAATATCAGTACAACTCCATGAACACATGAAGTGGACTCAGTTTATTCAACAAATAAACAAGTGTATGGCTTAGTTTTCCAAGCATCTTTCGAAAAAACAAACGTGACAGACGCAAACCCTGGTGAAACTAAAGTGAGAAAACTGTTCTCAAGAAGGGGTCTCAAGACATCTCTGGATACATGTCTCCCTAGATGTGTTCTCTAGTAACGTGTATTCCCTCCACAAGCTCGAAGGGCCTCTGCGCATCCGCGATGCACGCTCCGCACAAGTCGATGGATGTCTGCTTGAGGAATGTTCACCAATTCTTCAGTGATGATCTGCGAAAGGTTGGCCAACATGTGGACTTGTGGGACGTTGCCTTTTGCGTCTTTCAAGCATGCCCGATAGAATTAATGTCCGGACTCATTGCTGGCCAGTGGATGTGTTGTTGGACAAACCGACGTCGGGCTTCTCTTTGTCGGCATGTGAGATGAGGTAGACGATTCGGCTTTCTGGTTCTCAAACCAACCTTCCCGTAGGCTGTTTCTGACTGTTTGGTCAGAAACAACCACTCCAGATGCCGTCTCTAGCAGTTGATGTTCGTCGGCGAACAGCAGAAGTTTGATCATATCGGCCCTGCATTCTTGTCGTTATGCGTCTGCGTCCTTGTCCAGCCTTTCGCGAATAACGATCAGCAGCTTTGGACCCTCTTCTAGATACGATAACGTCCGCCCGCACACGAGTCACCACACACCAGAGGCGTTGCAGCGCCTACAGTTCAAAGATGAAAAATTGCAGTTCAAAAATAAAAGACTTTGCACATTGCAACTTTCACCATTTCCCAAAGAAGAAAGAGCCTCTTAAGGGACATAAGTTGGTTCTGACGGCGAGGTAAACGCTGCCATTCAATCCTGATGTCGACAACAACTCCGGAATTCCTCTCCGACGGGTTCACCCAACTAGTCACGTGTTGGCGCAATGCTTGGAAAGGGATGGGGACTACGTCGAAAAATGAATAGTGCATTACATAGAGGACAAATGTGAGTATAAGATACAAAAAGAATTTTGAAAATCGGTTAACAAATAAAAAAGTTACAGCCATGGAGACCTTATTTATCAATCGCTCCTCGTAAGTTGGGAATGACAAAGATTTGGTTAACAATTTATATTGAATTGCAAGTACATTTTTTGTGTGAACATTTTATATCAGAAATTAATTTTTTTAAATTGTGTTGCATAAAGTTTTTTTCTTATTCGCCATGTGGCCTGAATACGATCTAACTAGCGGCCGTGTCCCAACACAGCCCCGTAATTTCTTTTGCATGCAGATGAACAGTAAGTTGTTGCAGAATATTAAGTTTCCACTTTCATTTTTTTTTTACCCTTCAACCTGTACTGTTGACACCCGTCATATGACGGGTGGAATTCTAATACAAAATAATCAACATGTCCAGCTAGATAAACAGTCCCTGAAACGAAAAAATCACCTGACCATCTTAGTCCAATCAACATTGTAACCTTCATTGTTTTCAACAAACGAAAAAATACTGAGTGTTTAAATCCAAGATGGAAACAATGAAGGTTACTCGGAATAAGATGGCCAGGTTTCTTTTCCGCGTCAGGGCTTATCTAGCTGGCTTTGGGTGGTAGATATATATGGTCATCGAACTTCGCCATTTTCCATTGTTTCGAGAAGCTAAGGAAAACGGATCGCGCCAGGTGCCGCATAAGTCGCATTAGGGCCGATCGTGAGATTTTTCATTGAAATTGAAAATTAAATTAAAGTTTCAAACTCCCGATAGGATGACGTTGCAGTTGGGCCGATTGAACATCCAGCGCCACTTTTCAATAGAGTTCCCGCCCTATTGGGAGCTAGAAACTTTAGCTTCATTTTAACAATGGAGCTCGATGACCATTTATATCTATAGACCGTGATGATGCTATTACCATTGTTTTCAGATAGTAAAGTCCATTGCGACCTATGCGGCTCCTAGCGTGTTCTGAATTCCCTGCTTCTCTAAACAAAAGTTGAATGACTGCCTACTATCTAAAGACAATGCTATTATAGAAGTAAGTTCAACGTCACAATCTTTGTGCTTCAACAATACATTATTGACGTCATGTTCAGGCCTGGTAGTCTCTAGAAAGACATTTCTAGTCATTGTGCGCGTTTGTTGGCACATTAGACATTTTTCAGTTATTTCTCAAAATACTAATATTGTTTTTCTCACAATTATGCTATTTTACAATGCGATACGTCTTTCTTTGTTTTTACTCTTTCCGTTCGTTAATTTTTCTTTATATCGCTCGCTGTGGTGCGGTTGTGTCGCTTAATCCTTCGTCGACTGTCATTGGTGGAGAAGTTGAACAAATACCGAGTTAATAGAGAAGAAAAGGATTCGGGTGGAAAATTTTTCTGTTTCCTTCCTCCCCCCAACACTCATCGAATTGGAAAGAAGGTTCGTCTTCTTTCTTTATTCCGTATCAAAAATATTTTCTTTCGTCTATCGAAAATAAAGTTTCTTAAGAAATAGACCGAAATGTCAGAATACTTAGATTCTGGACGCGGTTTTAATAAATTCAAAATAACGATTTGGGATTTCAGAATTAAATGTTTTGAACTCTGTTTATGCAATTCCCAAATGGACATCAAAGGAGTAGCAAACATCGTTCAAGCTATGAATTCGATAAGATTAAAACTAATCTATTTACGGCTTGCATCCGTGAGCACAACCAGAATGTTTTGACGAAAACTTTCCACTCGATTGCGAATTCGCCAGTCGAAGCGTGACGTGTGCGAAACTGTTGACATGAATAGAACTCTTATTAAAAGTGATTAGATGGGTCTCGAGGGAAGAACTAGAAGAAGTTTTAAAATAAATGAACCTCATTTCCATGATGACACGCTGAGTCTTGTTGCGTCCTCGTCGTGAATTGTTTTTCTCCACGAAGTTCAAGGGTCACATTTGGAAAGTGGAAAGGATGAATTTAATGGGATCCATTATAGTTGTGTAGAATGTTTTAAGCATACTTTTATTTTTTAATGGGCAGATCAGCTTCCGCGGATTGCAGCTTTCAAGTGGATTCCATTAAGTTTCCCCATCAAATTCTCATGGCTCCAATAAGGGTTAATAAAGAACAAACATGGAGCCAATAATGTTAAACGTGATTCCTCTCAAGTTTTATGACCGAGCGAAAATTTAATTAAAAATATGAACGTGTGGCTAGGCTTTGATTTAATCTACTTAGATTTTCGATCGACTTTCACTTCCCGCTGTCCAACAAGATTTATTGTAATCCTATACCAAGAAGGTTTGTTGGTGTCGCCTACCATCTTTATCAGAAGCAAACTCCAATTAATAATAATAATAACAACGATTTTTACATTCACTGACAATCTTCCGATATTGCGTTTCTCATTATATTGTTTTGCTGGCAACTCCGATGATCCGATTTATTTTTTTCAAGTTCTTCATCCGGAGCCTGCAATCGATCGATTTTTCTTTGTTTTAGATTTTTTTTTTTCTTTCTTAATATCGTTTTCAAGTCGAGCAGAAGAGTTGAGCCCTACTTCAATCTTCGCTGTTTGATCGAACTATGTATCTGAGCGCTGGCAAAACGGCTCCCCAAGGGCTATCGATGTTGGGGAGCGGTGATTGCTTCGTAATTCTCGGTGGTTAAGGTTAAACGAGAGCTTCGTTGTAAAATGAATCGCTCACTCCCTGAAGGGCACCCTTAAGGTTGTTTTTTTTTGGGTTTTTTTAAGTTACGAAAAGGAAGACGGAAACTTCCGGAAATATTCGAGGAAATATTAAAATTTATTAGAGACTTCTACTTTAAGAGTGCCATATCAGTCTCGAGTTTCAGCTTGAAAAATTTTAGAAGCTTACTATTTTAAAATTGTATAAAATTTGAGTCGTGAATTCGGGGCCATCTTTAGAACAGAAATTTGATAGTTCTCTACGATCGATTTCTGCCCCATCCATATCGATGCAAGCCTGAAGGCGAAAGAGGAGTGTTTCACAGAATTTTTGGCACATTTTCACCGGAATAGCGGCGAAATTCCTCAGAATGATATCGTCGAGTTGCTTAATATCTACGATAGGATGGTTTAGTCCATTTTCACGACAACGGTGCAGTAACTTTGCCTCAGGCAATCTTCGATTTACTTGGGTCGATGCAATTGATCATTGACGTGAAAAGGACTATGGGTATATTTGGTTCTTTAGATGACGTCACAGAAAAAGTCCGGAGGCGTGAGATCCAGAGAGCGCAGAGGACTCGGTGGAATTAGGTTTTTACATTTCCAGTCTTCCTAAACAACGTAGTATAGTGTCCATAAATTTAGGGAATTATTAAATAAGTGAAATGAGAGGACGAATAATTGGACGATTGGAAGCAGGCCAGTCCCAGGTTGTAGAGTCTCGGAGGCAGAGCGTGTCAAATAGCGTGATTTCAAGGCTGTGGATACGGTTCCAGCGGTATGGAAACGCTCGCAGACACTTTAGTCAAAGTCGTCCAAGGGTCACTACGCCTAGACAAGATCGCTACTCTGCTCTATCTGTTTGCAGGAACAGGAGACTTTAGGCAGTTTGGACTGTATCCTCGACGACCGAGGAGGTGCGCCCTCGTTGACTCAGGGACACCGTAGGAAATGATTGGCTTGATGCACCAAACATGCATCGAGGACATAAGGAGAATGGACTCGGGTCATGTTCTCGGATGAGTCCCGGTACAGCCTGGACTCTGATTCTCGATGTGGCTAACATTGAACACAACCGTTGGTGGTGTGAAGTCTAGGCGGGCATCATGATGGTTTCCCGTACACCGCTATGTTTTCGACAGAGGCAGTTTATATTGGGATAGTGTCCTGCGACGACATGTTCGTCTCTTCAGGGATGCGATAAGTCCAGATTCCTCTACATGGACGATAATGCCCGTCCGCATCGGACTAGCATAGTAGATGACTACCTGGATGACGCTATAGTGTGGAAGGACTAAACGTCGCCTTCAGTTTACAAAACTAGAAGGGGTGATTGCTACAAGTTATTGTGTCAGGGATGTCCATTCACTTTTTATGTTGTTTGGTACGTAGCGGTGCTCTCACGTTTGTCTTTAATGATTTCATCTGTTACATGTTTATTGCATCCACGAATGCGTTGATGAGCCCATCATAAATGGTAAAACTGTCATCGCGCTGTTCTTCGGTCAATATACGAGGAATATTGCTGTTAGACACGAGACATTTGAAAGAAATACGTGACAGCTGTCATGTCGATCCCCTACGTAGCAGCGATACCCTGATATCTTGGAGCTGTTGTTACGCACCATAGCTTGAATCTCCTTATCTTTGCCTTCATTCTTGCTGCTCCGTCGACGATCGATATGTACATAATCTCCAGATTTTCCCTCTCTTCCACAAAACGTTTATGCTTTTGAACTTGCTTTCTGGCTTCTTCTCCATAAAACTGTCTTATCATCTGCAGCCGGTTTGCTTAAGTTTGGACAAACTTTGGCGTTCGCATGTTTTTCAAATTCGTATCCTGTTCATCAACGCACATCTGTAGAAAAATAGCCTGTGTCAACATGAGTATATATTTGAAAACTAAGATAATTTGTTTAAAATCTTTGTTTATAGACTTACAGAATGTGTATTGTGAGCTCTGTGCAACCCTGTATTAGTGTAATTTAAGATTTCATTCCTGATTTTCATAAATATCGATTCGAGATGGTCTTCGGTTTTGTAACCCATTCGAGCCAAGGTGCGATAAGTTGTCCGTTCTGATATTCTTTTCTGGCTATCTAAGTTGTAATGAGTAGTAGTTTGTGCGGTTATTCTCTTAGTTTTCTCACACAAGTCTTCACATTTTCCTCTTGAAATACTTGTTCCAGCTTGTCTTGCCACGTTGGAAATCAGTCAGACCACTGTTTTTTTTTCAATTTTTGCTATGGTTTCACGCTTAACTAGGCTAGCAGTAGATATGTTGCAGTATACCGTGATTTGTGATCATGTGACATGGAAATCAGGCAGTCAGTCAATTTGCCTATTTTGTAAACTGTACCTAATAAAGTGGCAGGTGAGCGTAAATTTACTAAATTAAAGATATGATCAATTATATATAGATATCAGTAGAAGAGAAACAAGTCTCTTCTATTTAATAAACCAAAAAGTTTCGTATGACAGGACTTGAGCAGCGCTCGTTTCGTTTAAGAGTAAATGCATTTAGGTTGTCTAAAAAAAACAAACTAAAGGAGAATGAATTTAAACCTTTATAAACATCTTGATTGATTTACTGTCTACTATTTATGGTACATTAATGGACATGTATGCGGCATGAAAAAAAGAGCGTGAGGACAAAGGAATAAGTAACAAACAATTCAAAAATTTATTTTCTTACAATGAAAACTTCTAAACATTCCAAGAAAGAGTAAGAAGGTGTAAACTTAAGCTCTTAACTTTTAACATATTTTTGAGGCAACTTGACGCCATTTTATATACAAGGTGAGGGAAAAGTCTGGTAATAGAGCTGTAACTCGAAAACATAAGGGTCGTATAAATGAAAAAGAAAATTTTTGTGGGAAAATAAAAGACGACGTGTAGGATCGTAAGTTTTTGTTTTCAACAATTTCGGAAACCCCACGTGCAAATTGAACAATAGGTTGCAAGTGTTGCATCACGTGAGAAAGAACGTTAGCTCGCGCTTCGAAGCTCTGCGGGTGATCGCTTCGTCCAAACAACAAAATGGAGTCAACGAAACAGGAACGGAGAATAGTAATTCGTTTTTTGACACGTGAAAGAGTTCCAGTTTGTGAAATTCATCGTCGTATGCAGAACATTTATGGAAATGACTGCCTAACCTTCACTCGTGTTTGGGCATGGAGCAAGAGGTTTTCGGAGGGACGGTCATCATTGCAAGATTATCAACGCGCCATCACGGATGATTCCAAAGCCAAAATTGACGCTGTCTTAAAGGAAAACAGAAGAGTGACAATCGATGTCGTGGTTGCTAAAACTGGCTTTAGTCGTGGAACTGTTCACTCCATTATCAGGAACCATCTGCACTACAGAGAAATCTGTGCATAATGGGTCCCGCATCATTTGACATCAGAACAACTTGGAGTTCAAATGGCCATGTCCCTGCAACATTTGACTCGCTATGAACAGGAAAGAGAGTTTTCTCGACAGAATCGTTACAGTGGATGAAACTTGGTGCTTTCATTTCCACCCCGAAAGCAAGCGTCAAAGTCGTCAATGGAAGATTATGAGTCACCACCCCCGAAAAAATCAAAAGCAATCGCAAAGGTGATGTTGACCGTGTTTTTTGATCGCAAAGGCCCGATTTTACTGGACTTTTTTGAAAAAGGCACCACAGTTAACGCAGCACGATATGGGGAAACATTGAAGGAATTGCGCGCGGCCATCAAATGCAAGCGTCCTGGACTTCTTACACAAGGAGTGCTTCTTCTCCGCGACAACGCGCGACCTTACACCTCGAAAGCAACGGCAGACCTCATCAACTTGGAAGCAATGCAGCATCCACCTTACATCCCTGACTTATCCCCATGTGACTTTCACGTGTTTGGGGATCTCAAGAAACATCTGAAAGGCCGCAGGTTTCAGTGGGACGATGAAGTGAAGGAAGAGGTTTTGGAATGGTTCCACATGCAACCGAAAGACTTCTTCCATAAAGGAATTACACGCCTTGTTACACAGTGGGATAAATGCCTTAACACATTTGGAGAGTAGTTTTAAATTCCTTCCTTGTATACACTTTGGATAAAATAAATAATTTTAGTTTTCATTTGTACGACCCTTATATATGCTGGCATTAAAAATGTTATTATTAAGAGTGATTGGGCCTCCTTGATAGTGACATTTTCAAGTTTATGCAAGAAAGTGTCCTTTGAATTTTGTAAATTTATCTCCTAAACTATAACATATAGAGGCCTAGTGTCAATTGCAAGGTTGTAGAGCACCCTGCAATTACTTTAATGTTAAAATCATTGCTTTATTCGGGGAAAATTCAAGAAATTTTTTGAATTCGGTAAGGTACTTCATGTAATTTGCCTCACCGTTATAAATGTGTACGAACATTATTTTTGTAATGATGAGAAGCGACAATGTACAGGAGTTTTAGAATTCGACAAAATTTCAAGCACAATTTAAGATAACTTGAAATTTTGCCCTAAAATGTTCAAAAAGTTATGTAACAAATTTACAGCTTGTTTATTCTAAGGCTCTATCTTGGAATGTTTACACGATTTTTTTCATTGTTGACTTCATGCGATTCGTTTATTATCACACGCAATATCTGGGTAATCTTGACGGTCACTGTTAGAGAATGTGCAATCGATTTGAAGGTGTCCACGAAAAACCCTGAAAAGTTGATATAGCTGAGCTAAGACTTTGATGATATTCATATTGTCGAAAACAGAACTTGGAAAAGTTAATCAGTTTCTAAGTTATTGTGAACCGTGGACGGTACAGACAAAGCGTCCATTCTTATAAGTAACTTTTAGCTAAAGCTCCTAATAAAGAGCCCGCTTCAGATCTTTTTGATTATTTTTTTGATCTTTATAAGTAATGCTGGGCTTATAAATGTTGAAATTTCACTAAGTTATTGCGCATTTGTTATTTCATCATCGAGACAATGTGTTGAAATATTTAATTACTTGTAAGCATGTTGTAAAATTTCAAAATATCAAAACACGCCAGGAAAATTCTATAATTAAATAAATTATTTCATCAAGCAAATTTTCTGAAGATATCATAACTGCACACAAGATGGCTCTATAGCCGAAAACGGTCTGCAATAATAATAATAATAATAATGAATGAATGCAATTTAATCCTCTGAGAACAGTTACAGAAAGATAGGGAGCGGGCAAACAGTATAAAGACCAGCAAGCGCCCGTCCACAACAAAAGAAACCAAAAACCGTTACTCCAGGTTAGATCCCCAAATCTAATAACTAATATTACTCATTTTAAATACGTAAGCATAAACTCTAAAATCATTAAAAACAACAACACTTTTCAAAGCTTTAGTTTCTACTATAATTACAGTGGATACAAAAATGAGCCCTTCCCCCCTTTTTATTATCCGTTCATGGAATTTTGTAATTTTATTTTTTTGTTCGGAATTCCATGCTGAACAAGTTTTTAATTGGAATTTTTCTGTATCTTTTACGGTTTTTAAGATAGGATTTAAATGTGTCCTAGTTTGTATATTTGGGATGATGAAAAGTGAACCATGGGATAGGTCACCTACAACCTCCTATTCATTGGATTCATCAAAATTGACATATCTGCTTCGGTTACGAAAATAAAAGGGGGAGGGGGCTCGTTTTTGTATTGTAATGCTATAAGCTATTGATGATAGTTTTTTGATTATCGTCAATGCCACAGCCATGTATGATCTCGGGTAAGGTGACTGGGCATAATAAACAGTCGTGTTTTACTAATAAAAGGCTGTATTTATTACTTGACAGATTAGGCTTGTTAACTGAACAACAACACAGAATGTTCCCCATTTGAGATACAATTATAAAGTATATTACTTGTCACAAGGTGTAATTCTTATTGCCTGTTCCATTCACAACATCAACTTCATGAAAGGGTTCCTCATGAGTCCAGTTTCCTTGGAGAGTGCGTAATTATTTTTTTTTACCATGCATTACCATCGGTCCTGCATGTGTGTATCAAATTCCAGCTCTCTACCTTTTCGGGGAGTAGGTTAAATTCGACTTTCAAGATTTGTTTACATAGTTAATTACAAGTAAAGCTAATAAAAAGTGTTTAAAAAATAATATTCAACAAGAATGAGGGGAAAATAAAACTTGTGAGGCTTACTAACCCTGTATCTCTCCATATCTCCAGATCCTTAAGAAGTTCGGATTTCTGGATCTCCCTTTCATTTACCTTGTGCATAATAGAACTCGACTTTTGAGTAAAAGTGATTTGTTTTGTCTTACTCTCATTACGAAGAAGTCCATTGATCCAGCCCCATTCAACGAAGTTATTAACCCCCTATTTTTGAAGAGTAAAAGAATCTTGTTTATTTGTAATTATCTGAGATATCTTAGAATCATCAGCATGTAATTCTAGGACATATTTGAAACAAGAGTGGACTAAGAAGGCTACCCTGTTGTACCCCACCAACTGCCCATAATTTGTTTTGATTACCAAACCATTTACCTTAATATAACAAATTCTTTCTTTTAAAAACTTGAGACAAGCCTTAGAAATGTTCCTCTTACACCATAATTATAAAGTTTGAAAAAGCAATCTTTTATGGTTTACAGAGTCAAAGCCTTCGTCAAATAAAATAAAGATAGTCAACTTGTCCTTTATTCATAACCTCTGCTCTTAATGTGTTAATCCAGGATATCATTTCGTCTGAGTAGAGCAATTTTTGATAGAAATTTATGAGTTTACGAAGAACCATTTGGGAGATTGTGTTTATCCTGGGTTATTTCTGCACTAGCTTGTTGCTTATCTGTCTTAACTGAATAACATGAAATTGACATACAAATTCGGGAAGAATTGTCATGTAACTCGGACTATTGTACCATTTCATAAACAAGAGCTCCAAAATAGCAAGATAGAAAAACAAACACGCGAGAGCGTAAAAGAATGAAAGACGAAAAGCGATGAAAGAGAAATCGAGGCAAGAAACCCTCAACTCCAGCCACGATAACAGATGAAACATGGCTCGAAGGGAGAGAGAAAAGGCAATTTTTATGTGAAGGAAGGGGAAGCCAACTAAGCTTTATAAGGTTTATTCTAACGGCCTTGTTTATCTATGCTCTGTGGGGGGCGGTGGAAGAATCCCGCGTACGTGCTAATGGAGCTTCTGACGCACAAGCACGTGTTTGTGTCTGGAAATGTGTATAGCATTGCATTTGTTATCTCATATTAACGCCGGGTGTTTATTTCCACCTCTGCCTACGTGATTGCTTCCATCGCAGAAGAATTTGAGAAACTGGGAATAATTGGCTAATCTTTTTTTCTCTCTTTTGGGTGGGCGTCTTGGGTAACAAGAGCACTGTTGTTTTGGCTTTCTTCTGGTTTGATTTTGAGCGAGAAAGATGGCAGTGTTGTTGCGCAAACTTACCTTAATTCTAAATTGGGTTCTTTTTTTTCATACGTTTTATAGATTATTTTCGGATGGCCTATTGATGTTTTGCAACGCCACTACTTGTTAAGTACAAACCCTGGTCAAAGTTTAAAAATATACTTTATTTTCTCGACATGGATATCAATTTTTAAAAAGACCGTGCTTCCATATCAGTCGGAATCACTTTGCCGAGCTCTATTTATCGTGAAGAAATAATTTTTGGTCCCCAGTTAATTGAATGCACTCGCTTAGAAATAAGGGGTAAATTTTCCTGTTAAATGAACGTGAAACATTAATGGAAAATGCAGGCTCCTGTTGCAAAAGCGATGATGATTTGGCATTTTCTCGCATGATCTCGAAGCGAAAAATGAGACTCGAATTTTCAATTTTTAAATTTTTTTTTTCAAAATAAAAGTTTTCGGGAGTTGCCAGTCTTCATTCAATTGAAGAGAAATTGTTTTTATTACTCTCGTTGTAATTAATAATATAGGAAAGTATTGTTATCTTCATATAAATTAAGTTTATTTCATTGACTGGTTAGAGCTGGCTCGTGGGCGTGCGAACGGTGCAGCTGCAGAAGGTGTCGCACGGTTGATTTTCCACGGTACAAATAATTTTGAAAATAGAAAAGATACAGTAGAACATCGATTTTACGTTTCCCACTTCAAACGTTTTTCCACTTCGTACATAATTTCTCTTTGAACTCGATAAATGTCAAATAGCCTGATACAAAAGTTTTCCGTAACATAATCTTTTTGTTACAGATTTCTTCTTTGCACACAATGGCAATTTCTTAGGCGTAACAGAATTACTTGCAGAATTTGGCCAAATTATGGAACCACATATGGATAATTGTGTGGCTAAGGCATCACTCTCCTATTATGGAATTTACTCAGTTTTACTAGAAAAATAAGAAACGAAATAAGTAGGCAATATTTCGTAATGTTATAAGAGTGTACACCAGATGAAGGAGAGTGTGTACGAATGGGACAAAAAAAAATTTTCCTAGTCTTATGAATAGTTTCATTGGTAAATTACTCTTTGGTATTCTACGAAAAAACAATTCCATGCTAAAATAAAGTGTAATGGTGGTTTGATATATTCGCACAGGCCTTCACTTTAGCATGAAAAGAAAAGAAAAAGGAAACTTTTTTTTTTTTTTTTTTTTTTTTTTTATAGAGGGGAGAGAGGGAGAGGGGTTTAAAAATTCTTTATAACTCAAAATTAGCTCATCAAAGGTAAACAATCTATTCACAAATGTTATTCGTCTCTGAGAGAGGAACCCGTACATGTCGCTAGAATGAATACTACATCCATTTCTTCATTTTTGGAAAAAATTAATATCTCTAAAACTGCTTAACCAATTGCCATAAAATATATGTCAAGGAAAAATTTAAAGTACCCTCTGGGTATGTATAATTTTATTCGGTTCTTCTATTCGCCGTTAGATGCACAAAATTGGTCGCATACAAACGTATGTAGATGGAATTGCTCTTTTTTTTTTTTTTTCAAAATTTAGCATATCTTCTCGAATCATGAGTTTTTAAGTCGATTTCAAAATATTTATTAAAAAATAGAAATATAAAAATACGCTGAATATATTCAGATAATTGCTGTAATTCCGTCACAAAAATTAAATAAATCGTTTAATGATGGAATGGTACGTTCGCATAGGCCTCCCACTTTTAAAATAAAAGGTGAAAAAAATTATTGCGGGGGAGGGGTTAGTTTTTATTAAAAAACTTTATTCAAAATTGGCTCATTAAAAGCAAAAAATTATTTACAAAAGCTATTGGTCTTTGAGAGAGGAATCCGTACATGTCGAATTTATTGGCTTTGGCTTGCTAGAATAAATGTTTCAGTCATTTCTTCAGTTTCAGAAAAAAAATTAATATCTCTATAATAATTTTCATGAATACGTCAACGCGATTTTCATGAATACGTCAACGCGATTTTCATGAATACGTCAGCGCTTAGTTTAAGGTACCCTCTAAATCAACTGAGTGGGTTTACGGAGTCAAGGATTCCTGCCGAAGATGAAAGCAGTGCTTTCGAAATACGCGTATCCAGGTTGTATTTTTCTGTTATTCGTTGTGGTCAAAAAGTTTTCTTTCATTTATCATACCCTCTAAATATTTATAATTTTTATCCGGTTCTGCTATTTGCCGTCTCGGAGGAGTTAGTTACACAAAATTGAGAACATACAGACGGATAAGAAGAAAGAAACAAATTTAAAAAAAAAAAAAAAAACTTTCCCACATAAATTTTAAAAAAAAATTTTTATTTTATAAATTCATTTACAGTATGTGGAATAGAGATTTCTTTTTTCTTTCTTTTTATCCTAGTGTCCACAGTTTTGGCTGATTATATATTTTAGTACAGACGGATTTTTTTTTTCAAAATTTCAACATGGTTTTTAAGTCTATTGCAGTGAAAAAATGTTTGAGTTTGGGAAACGAGCACATAGGGGAACATATAACTGAACAAATTTTCTTGATGCAATATTTTTTTCTTTTTGTTATCATTTAAAAAAGTGATGAAGAATAAATTTGAAAATTATTTGATTTTTATTATATTTTTACATATTTTTGTCAAGTCTATTTCAAAGCGTAGCAAACAATTGGCCCATTCTGTTTCTCCACTGTTAATGGAAGATTGTAATTTCAGAACATCACTAGGATGGTAGAATTTCAACCTATCAATCTGCTTTTTCAGGAATATAACCTCGATGTTACCCGTGTCCCCCCCAACCAACTCTAATCAAACGCTTCCATAAAAAGCATTGCATTTTGAGTAATTCATGGTTACTCTTCAATGCTTCAAATGAATATGGAAAAACTGTTTGAATTAGAAACGCAAGAGCAATTATTCATCATTTTAAATATAAAGGGCTGTCGGTTTCTACAACTTAAAATAAAGGGAAAAGTTTATATAAAGATATATCTTAAAATAATTCCTTAAAGAATTATAGCCAGACGATATACTTATAGCATCGCCTGGTATATTTCCCGATCTCAACACTATGAATAAAAATCTATGGGTGCATCTAAAATCTAAACGTTTTATTCCACTCCTGTTCATGATATTGAGGATATTTTACAGAAGAGTGGAAGATGAATGCTATCGGGGCATACCGGGAATTTTTTAGCTTCTGAGGCAGTCATGGAGGTCATTTTGACATAAATTTGCTATGATTGTATATACTGATTCCTGAATGCGTTTTCATTTATACTCATTTGACCTGATGAAAATATAAATGATTAAGGTAAAATCAGTAACGAACCTCATAGGAGACGTCTTCTTTTTTCTTATTTCTAAGTTAGAAACTGACTAAGTATATTTACCCCGATATTTTTGTTAAACCCTGTATATGCATAAGTGATGGTGAAAATATATGTATTCAAGAAACTGTTAAAGATTAATTAGGAAAAGACTGATCAGGAAAGGATTATCTAGCAAAACTAAAAATACATTAAAATTAGATTTAGAAGACAAGAATATAATGGGTCGAATGCGAGTGAAATTTTATCAAGTTCTCCAAGCAGACTTTCTGCGCAAAAAATCCCAACGCACATTAATCTAATTATTAGAAACCACGTCATGAATTTAATTCTAGAAAACGTATCAAAATCATCAACCCAGACAACTGCGTTATTGGAACATTACAAAAAAAATTATATATATTTTTTTCCTCAACTTTGTAAAACGCTGGGATATTTTGAAACTGCATGTAAAAAATTTTTATTTCAAAACTACTCTTTGAAACTAGATGAATATGTCGATTCGAAAAAGAAGGCTGTAAGTTATTAAGTTTTTTCCTTTGCTCTGAAACAACTCCAGGATCTCATGAATGACATGAAAAGGAAATCGGAAATTCAATCTCTTAAAAATATACTTATTTCATTTGAATTTTTATTTGATTTGAGTCTCATTCAAATGAAGTAAATTTACTAAGCAGATTACACTGGGCAACAAATTTTCAAAACTTTTTTGCCTCCGATATGAAAATAACCATTTCTTAATGAGTTGAATGTGCTGAACACGAATATGACTGTGAAAATGCAAAATTGGCTCTAGTTTTTTTGTAATCTGCAAAAACAATTGTGTACATAATAAAATGACTGCCAATAGCTCTGGTCAACAATATTTTTGGTACCGAGGAAGATAGGTGTTCTAGACTAATTTGAGCGTGCTGATTCCAAATCTGAATTCCAAAATTTCCCTATCACGTCAAGATCTCGAGTTATAAAAATAGTTTAAATTTTAATGGTAGCCATTGTTTAAATTTGACATCAGGAGACTGTTTTACACCACTGAAACTTAACATCCTGACGTGATAGAAAAATTTGGAGTTCAGATTTAAAATAAGTGTCCCGTCAGATATTGTGAAGAGTATAAATTTGGAAATTTTCTTTATATTTACAATAATAATTAATTTGAATTATACCCCAAGTTCGGAACTGTTTTAAAAGCTTCAGTTGAAAGAGTTTTTTCAAGACCTCGCTTCTAGATCTTCTTCTCTTTTTCTAGACCTCTAGATCTCTCTTCATTAGTAATTTTTATCAGTTGAATTTGAATTGGTAAATAAATTTAATTATTGCGATATTAATGAATTCGCAGTATACATTCCAGAAAACGAATAATTTGGGGGTTTTTTGGAAATTTTTTCTAAAATTTAACATTTTGTCGTTATATGGGTATGGGGTAAGAGATACACTAACCACAAATATACAGGGTGTTTACTAAACATACGGCGAAAATTCAACGGGTGATTCTTTGGGTTAAGAATCTTTTGTTCTTTGATGATTTTTTGGAATGTCGCTTTATTTCCAAGATATAAGGCGATAAAGATTTTTCGACAAAAACAATACTGATATCGTTTAACAACATCTGAAGTCGTTAGTTTACAATATTTAATGGGAGTAATGTAATAAGAATCAATCCTGGTGTTTTTGAAAGAGTTCGTCAGTCAACGAGAAGAAGATTGGATTCATGCATTCTAGCTGGTGGTAGTCATTTTTAGCAGTTATTGTAGATTAATAAACTTTACATGTAAATATGAGATAATAAGAGATTGTTTTTGTTAGATAGAGCAACAATCAAGGAAAAAAGCACTCTTGTGTGTTTTTTGAGACCAAAACTAACAAAAGCTTGATTTTGATTGAATTCTCTTCTCTTTCAGTTAGGATTAAGATAGGACAACTGGACAAAAGATTCTTAAGATAACCCAAAGAAATCACCTCTTTAATTTTTCTCGTATGATTAGTAACGCTCTGCATTTTTTATTAGGAGAAGATCACTACTCTATTCAGTTTTTTAAAAAAGGTTTCATCAAGTCTATATTCAAGTTTAAAATTTTTTTCTAAATAAAACTAATTTTTGAATGTCTCGCATGTTTCACTTAGATGTCCCTTTCTTCCTTAACACAAATTTCCACAGAAGGTAAGTTAATTTCTCCTTGCTATAATGATTGTAATCCAAATAAAAAAATTCCTTGGGGGGCATTAAAAATAAAAAAATGTTACTCGTGAAGACGCAGTCTTTTTACAAAACTCATCAAAACTAGTCATAAAACACGGTTGGTAAATAAACTAACGTTTTCAGCGTCATTTTGGCCTCTGCCTTATAGGCCAACCCACTTTAGCTCGGAAATATTGTTACTTATCGCGCGGATCTTATCACATGTTGCCAGATTTTTGTTACTGAGACGTTCTGGTAATTTTTCCTCCGCCCTCCAATCTAATTTTTCGGAAATTTAAATTTGCCCTTTGAACATAAAGCAAACTGGTCACGAAACAGTGGGTGCGAAATCAATAAAAATAAAGAAACAACTTTTCACGTACAAGTTTCAATATATGTATGTACATTTTGAGGACCAGGTCCCTTCATCAGCGTGATAGCACAGATCTGAAATTTTGTATTTACAAATGATATGAAACAATTGTTTTTTGGGTACTTTTCAGTATTCACTTTAAGCTTAGGGGAAAATCTTTTTGTAAAAATTTAAAAAATCGTCGTGGACGGATTAGAACTAGTGGCAAATGTTGGCATGGGCCTTCATTTTCCATTTGACCTTAATCTAGGATTATTTTTAAAGTTGTAAGTTGAATGTTAAAAGTTTCTTAAAAGTTTTATAAAATATTTACAAATATTTGTGATTTTTTTTTGTAATCTATTTGAGACTATGATAAAATTATGAAAATTGAGGACAAATTGAAGCTTTTCCTAACATGGTAGCTGGGATTTTTTTTAAAATTTTCTCCTTACTGGCTTTTGTGAATCCGATGACAATATATTTTTAACAGAAGAAGTTACGACTATCATGTGTAAGTTTCAAACATCTGCGATTTCTAGAAAGTGCTTTAATATGAAGACAAACTTTAGGTTGATCATATTAGATGCCTTACCCGATTCTAATTCCAACTGATACAAGTTTTTAATTTCGTCATCAATTTTAAGATTATTTTCTGGATAACTTTACCATAGATAGAAGGATGTATAGATTCGTAGCGATAAAGAATTGCTTTAAATGCCTTTATGTATACATTTACGTGTCTTTTATGGGTGCCAGATGCTTCATTGTGATTGTTCTTAGTAAGTCAGTCTTGGATCAATATTCGTTGACCCGATTAGAGATGGCACAAGGACGTAAGAATGTTGGCAGTGTCTTCGGGATGCATGTGTTGCGAAAGCTTAAGAAATAGTGGCGCATTGAATGGTACTATTTCTCAAATATTATTCTTGATAGTTTCTCATGCAGTCTCAGAATTGTAAGCGCTTCACTTTCTCCTTTATCTGTAGAGAAGGATGCAACATTCATAAGAATACATTATCTTGTTGACCCTTGTTCGATTCAGTTTGCTTCCGTAAATGATATGACAATAAGGAGCGTGCGCAAAAGCATGTATGTCAAACCAAGGGGAGTTGAGCCCTGATTCGGTTGTCCTGTATCTTAATTAGTTGTACTGATGACAATAATTAGCAATGCAATGTAATTACAAACAATCATGACACGCTTACATTTTAATTAAATGCTTAATTGCATTATACAATTCTCCAAACTAAAAATTGGGATCTGGCTACATTTCCAATTGAAATCTCTTCAAAATTACTTCTATATTTAGACTACTACTTAATTGTGCCCTAAATATACTGCTATCAGATGAAATATCAGTCTTTCAATACCCTTTGACACTGTTCAATAACTATTGTAATTATTGAGCCCAATAACAATTTCCAGTAATCATATATCTACAGTAGGCGTATCATGGACTACCTTCAATTATCTAAGTCCAATAGTTTATGTTACACTGTTCCACTTCAGTTGCATATAATTGCTTCTATACAATTACTTTTATATTTCTATACAATTGCTCAGGCTAGAATATACTATATTCTTACTTCTGCCTCAAAATTCAGTTATCCCATAATGCTTAATAATCTGAGTTTTGCATTTGATTTCTATATTTCAACAGTGTTGTGTTGGTTTATGCTCACTAAGACTCCTCTTTAAGTGAGGATTTAATTTCCATGACTCCCTTATACATTATCATATTACATGACATATGTTGACGACTTTGCAACTCTAGACTGGAATCATCTGCTAGGCTGCCATCTGTAATTCATTAATGAATATGCCGACGAAGTAAATATACCTTCAATGCACAATTTTGAATATCTCCTGAAATCAATATGCAATTATCCATTTGTTAACGATAAAACCAATATGCAATCTGTACCTTTTGGAAGGAGCATCAACTTCTCTAACTAAATCCCAGGGTCCTTGTAAATACCACATTATATACTCACTTTCTCAATATTCGATTCCAAGTAAGTTCAGACATCAATGGTTCCATCATATTTGCTTCTTTTCTTATTGTTAGATAATTAATATGCCAGTAATGAATAAAGCCCTTATCTGATTGATTGATGGATTGATTGATTGATTGATTCAATATCTGTTTTAAAAACCTATAAGCAACCTTTTTCATTGTTTTGATTGATTTCTATCATTCAAATAATTAAACAGTTACTCATATAAATAATCTGACAACATAACTTCATGAATTACGAGCTTGCAACAATGAACAAGACTTGTGGCATGAACTCACTACAAAGAAAAAAGCATTTTCCACACAAAAATCGGTAGATATGATTTTATTTACAACTAACCTTATACTTTTTGGATCGACCTATACTCGTGTTACTTATCTTTCCTTAACCGAACTCTGCTTCAAAGAACAAACTATATACGTGTTTTGAAATTCATTAAATAATTTAGTACTTAAAAAAGACATTTCATTACGTTTGTCTATCTATCTCCTTTAGTCTTAACTTTGGAGTAAAAGCTCTCCAAAATCCATTCAAGGAGGGGGGAAAACAAATTTAATATGAAATGATTATTTATATTCATTTTAAGTGTGGCTCCAGAATGTTAATATGCTGTTAATTTTATAAATGCCCTCCATTAGGATGAGTGTAAATTAAAGTTTAAGTTCGGTGCGCCGTGGTTACGGTAGATTAACAATTTAGAGGAGGTTTTAATAAGAAAGTTAATGAGCTGGGAAGAGGGTAGGCGAAAGGGGATTCTGTCGGTGCCTGGAATCGTCATCAATCACTCGAAGCCGAGAACGACGGTGAGGAGAGGTTGAATCGTTTACTTGGTGACAGAAATTCTAATTGAAATTTATGGGGATGCCATCCAAGCAAATCAAGAGGTTGGAAAGGAGATTTCAAGCACAGTGTCTCCTCCTTTTCCGGATGTTGTGTGTAAAGGGTAAATGAACTTCATTTCGTGTACACACCCACGGTCTCCTCTCTTGAGCTTAACCCTTAAGTCGGCGGCTTCTATTAAGAAGTCCTCTTGATTGGTTAAGAACTCAGCCGCTTCTCTTTAAATGAAATTTGGTTAAAACTTTTAGATCAGTTTTCATCATTTTCATTAAATACAATTTAGAAAAGCTACGATGTTGGCATTTCATCAACGATTTTTCACTTCAAAAAAACATCCTCTGTGCCACTTTTAAATTTTTACTCTTTATACATTGACTTGTTTATAGTCGGTTGATGAGAAAATAATACCGGTTAGCGCGTTTGAGTTTAGAACAGCAATAATGAGAAACAAAATTTGATTCAATTTTTTGTATTCATCAAAACATGAATCCATTAGCAGAAATAACCTTTTCCCATCCTCCAGGAAGCTTCCAATTCCTGATTTAAAGGCTTTCGTGAAGAGATGAACTTGTTGAAGGCAATTTCAACATCATTCTCATTTTGAAAACTTTTTTGCGAAGAAAATTGTCTAAGGCCAGAAAAAAATGATAGTTCGTTAGGAAAAGATCTAATGAGTATGGGGTGATCTAATTTTCCCAATTTTTGTTTGGTTAATGGTTAATCTGCTATACGAGGGCGAGCGTGCTCATAGAGAATAGGCCTTCTATTGTTAACAACTGAAGGATGTCTTCTGCAAAGTTTCTGGTGAAAAGCATGAAGTTTCTGCCAGTATACGTGAGGTAAGGGTTTGGCCAGATATAAGAAATTCGTGGTGGATCAATCCAGCCATTGATACAAGAGTTCTCGTTTGGCCTGTTTTGTTTAGAGGAGCACACCCTGCATAAAGTAGACATCTATAATTCATAAGCACTTGTATCACGCATGGGCCCGTTTCCTTTTTCTTTCGTGCCGGGTACTATAATTTGCTTTAAATGTTCAGACAGTTGTTTTATCATTTCTAAGCTTGGATTCAAGTCCTCGTGGCATTAGCCGGGGATTCGACTCCACTAATGATTTTAAAATGTCGTTATCAATTTCCGATGAGCGTCCGGAGCGTTGAACTTTTATAACAAACGTATCCGAATCTCACGAATTGTAAATTTATCCTGATTACATAGCTTTACAGCAATGCATATTCAAATATCTTACACTGAATTTAAACTGCATCCGCTGAACCGATATTACTTTCCCACTAACCTTATATGTCGTCTGGATGTAAGCTGTAGATCCAGTCTTAAACCACAAAAAGTTTTAAAAAGTGAGTTTTTTCGCATGATAGTTTACTCGTTTAAGAGTCTTCTTCTATTACGGTTGTGATTTTTTCCCTTTGAGATTAAAGCAATAATTCGAACTTCCTGGAAACCATTATTGAAGAGGATCTTCGGAGGAAATTACTTTTCCGAGATTATAATCTTTAATTGATCAAAGGGAGCAAGCACATGAGATCTCCATGGAGAGCACATCTCCATGGAGTCCTTCCAATATACAGTGGGATCTGTAATTTTGATTTTCTGTAACTAAATTATTAATAAACTAGATTTTAAAACTTTCTTCAAGAAATATATTATTTTTTTCCTTTTTTTTCTCTCTCTCCTTAGAAGTTTCTCAGTCCACGGCTCAACTCTCACCTTAGAACAGAAGGAAAGCGATGCGACTCAGTCGTCGTATTCGACTCATTGGTCGACGACAGCCATTCCCATTACTAAGAAAGGGGAAAGGGAACAGGTCCCTATCATTATGAAGGTGATTTTATTTTTTTTATATTTCATTTTTATAATTTTTCAACAGTTGTATTAAAATTCGTAGACTGCTGTTATCAATATAGCAATCAATCTGTTGTCAAAGATTTGTGTCGATTTCGAATAATTAGGGATCTTAATTACAAATATGCAGTTAATTTTTTATATTGACTCTAGTTATCCGGAAAATGCTTATTCCCTAAATATTCATACAAAAATGAAGTCAGTATTAAAACATATAGCCATATAATTTGTATCCATTAGTCATTGATATAAATTTGCAATGTTATTAAAGAACACAGAAAACCTATATAAAACTACAACGTTCAGTATAATAAGCTACGAAAACAGATTCTTCTGCGTTTTTGCTGAGGACAGTCCCTTTTCAAGCTCCAACATTAGTCGGATACAGTAGAACCTCGATAAATCGAATTCCTCTGTAATTCGAAATTTCAGTCCATTCTCTTCTGCTCCCGGCTAAAATCTCGAAATTATAGGTACTTGTATCTGTCCATATCTAATCATTCGACAATTATCCCTCTTACAGAGCCATTGTCTAACATAAGCAACCGAGTGATTATCAATTCGCAAAGCATTGACAAATTCGCTCACTAACAAGGGAACCGCATGGACATGTAATCACAGATTTGGTTGAAATTTTACGAGGTTAATCTACAACATTAATATATCTTCTGTGTACAAGGATTTGACTCAATGGCTTTTCGTTTCGGAGAAAAAATAAAATATTTTATGTTTATTATTGTAGTCCCGGATAAGCCAAATGGGAAGAAAGGAATACAACTTAACAGTAGTAGTGCAGTGGTTAACATCAGGTTGAAATTTCTGTTAACAGTGCAGTGGTTAACAGTAATAGTCCGGGTTCAATTTCTGTAGTATTGAAATTTTTTTTCATTTTTTCCCCATTATTTTTCCATTTTTTTCCACATTTAGGTTTCCGTATCCAAAGGGTGACAACGGAACCCTATTACTAAGATTCAGCTGTCCGTCCGTCCGACCTTTTAAGGGGTGTATCTTTTGAACGGTAATGGGTAGCCAGTTGAACTTTTTTTTGTGTTTTTTTGCCATTATTTGTTTGCACTTTGCATAATAACATTCACATACATAAGCAACGTCACAGGTCAAAAAAAAATGCAAAAACGGACGGTCATTACCGTGGCGTGTGAAATAAAAAAGAAACTATAAAGATCTATTCGCACTATCGAAGGTCTATCCGCAATCGTCATCGCCAAATCATGGATCGCCAATGACTATCCGTGAAAATATTGTACAACGCATTTTGCATTTTTTGACATGTGACGTTGCTTATGTATGTTAATGCTATTATGCAAAGTGCAAACAAATAATAATGACAAAAAAAAAAAAAATGAAAAATAAATGGAAAAAATGTGTTGTGGGCAGCACAAGACTCCCTTGTACGATACTTTAATTGAATACTTTTTTGGGAAAAAATTTTCATTTTTTTCTTTACACAAGAATTTTAGTCTCTTTGTTGTCTAAAAACTCCAAATGTTGAAACAAATTTTGTCTTTAAACTCTGTCGTCAGACCGTCAAACTCTGACGTCACAAACTGCTCCACGCAATCAAAACTCCATAGACATGAAAGGAAATCAGTTGGGGAAACGACCAAAACACATGTTTGGCCCAGCCGATTGCAATCAAAATGCGAGGTGCACAACTACATATTACAGCAGTCCTAAATACAAAATTTCAACATTCTACGCCTAACCGTTTTTGAGACATGCGAGACAGACACACACACACACACACACACACACACACACACACACACACACACAGACACACACACACACACTTGCGTACGTACAGATGTCACGACGAAACATGTCAAAATGGATTCAGGGATGGTCAAAATGAATATTTCCGTTGAAATCTGAAAACCGAAATTTTTCGCGATTACAATACTTCCTTCATACAAGGAAATAAAAATGAAAAAAAAATGAAAAAAATTTCAATACTACAGGAATCGAATCCGGATCAGTAAATCAAATCCACAGAACCTGACGTTAACCACTGCGCCACCGCTGATAAGTTGTATATCTTTCTTCCCACTTGACTTATCTGGCACTACAATAATAAACGTAAAATACTTTATTTTTTTCTCCGAAACGAAAGACCATTGAGTCAAATCCTTTTACACAGAAGGTATATTAATGTTGTAGATTGACCTCCTAAAATTTCAACCAAATCCGTGATTACATGTCCGTGCGGTCCCCTTGTAAGCCAATCTTCCGAATACTCTCAAGTGTAGGTATCTTATACTTTGAACAAGTATTAGTAATTGGGTCGTACTAGGTTAACTTATAGGCGGTGCGAATCACTTTTATTATACGCTGCCTTGATACGGTGAAAGTTAACTTTTTTGAACTGCTCCAAAACACCACACTGTAGCCCAGTTAAAGCCAGTTATCTCATGGTTTGAGAGAAAATGACGAATTCTTCTTATTAGATACGTTTTACGTCATAGGTTAGTGATAATATCAATCAATATGTTAAAGGTCATCTTTGAATCAAAAGTAATCCCCAGTATTTTAATTGTTTCTTTAGTTGGACTATTTTTTGAAGCAATAAATACATTTGTTTTCGATTTATTAAGAGTAAATCCTCTTTGACTGTAGCAAGCATGCAAGAAATTGATGTCCTGTTCTAAGTCCAGCCTCGTTCTATGCTCATCTTGGCTTTGGTATGGAATAGATAAAAAATTGTCGTCAACATAACTTAATATCTGAAGATTAAAATCATGGTTAAAAATCATACAATAATGGTCCCAGACCAGAGCCTTGAACTAAACCACGTAATGATTGTTTGGTGATCGACGGCGCATTAATCTGATAGAACTGTTCACTTTGTTCCACCCTATAATCTCCTAGATTAGAAGGAAATAAATTTGTCTAATTAGCTGAACATGTTCTGGACTATTCTTAATAAAATGAAGAGAGTCCTTACAGAACAACATTGTAGATCTAATCTAATAGTTACCAGTAATTTGATGAAGTTGATAGAGGCCTTGCATAGCGGGAAAGAAATCGTACAGATTTCCGACCCGTTCCGATCCTGGCTTTATCAAGGATGCTAATGAAGAGGTATGCAAGACGTTTTATATACGGATTACAATAGTAAAACACTCACTGATTGGTTGGATGCAATATAAAGATAATTTTCTAAAACTATAGCATATGGTGGTAAAATAGTTGTGATTGGACGCAACACAATCATGATTGATAGAACCCGACTCGTTATATTTGACATGATTTTTTTTTTATTTAACAATTATATTTTTTTAGTACCATTCTCGTTTTGTATTATATTTTAGCACACTTTTTTAGAAAAGTACTTATGTGATCGGTTTGTCTAGATGTCCGTCTGTCCGTCCATCTATAGACAATTCCAACAATGCATTGCTTTGGGGACAATGCTGGAAGAGACGAATCATCCTTGCATTGGTGCACGTGCAGAATGTACGTGATTGACGATTATAGAAAGGCGAGATCTGTGCCTAAACCAAAAGAATTTCTTTATTCGTAGAGAGTTTATTATTTAGTACGATAACTTACAATTCGTAACGATGTGTCATAAATGAATATAACCAGTAATTAACGATGGTCGAAATTGGTTTACAAGTACGTGTTGTAATGATACCATATGGCATCTTTGGAACCTTCAAAGTTAAGATATGGCATGTAATATATCAAACAACTCGTAACGACGTATCATGAATGAATATAACAAGTAAATAATGTTAGTGAGAATTCGTTTAGTAATTCGTGTCCTAATGGTACCATATGGTACCTTTGGAACTTTCAATGCTAAAATATGTTATCCATAGCTTTTTGGTATGAAGAAGAAATTCCTGTTAGGCCAAACACTATCCATTGCTAATTACTGTTAGACATATTGCTAATTGCTAGTAGCTAATCGCTCGCTTCAACAGCAGATGATTACGTAAAAACACTTTATTAAGAGAATATGAAGAAATAATAGACACTTACACAGAACGCTTCAGCAATTGAGGGCGCTTCGTTTAACATTATATAGGAATGCCTACAAATTAAAGAACTTGTTCAAATATACAGGGTTAGGCATTTATCTTGAGACAACTGAATATCTCGGAAACTAAGCATGGTACGAAAAAATGTCCAAAATCAAAAGTGAATTATTTCGTGGGGGAAATTCATTAGTTACTTTACTTAAGTAGTAATTTACAATTCAGCTTTCGTATTTATATATTTTCTCTACAGTGTAGGTTAGTTCTAGGTATCCATGTATGTTGTCTCGCTATTATAACACGAAAATGTGTCTCTTTTATTTCATTCTTTCCATTGCTCTCTATCATTTTCTTTATATTCATGTAATTTTACCTTGTATTCTTATTTTATTAGAATCTTCATCCTCTTGTTGTTATTCTTATTCTTTCTGATTCCTTCGCCTATGGTGTTCACAGATTTATACTGTATATCAGTTTAAGATAGTTTATGTGAAATGGAACGTTGGTTCCATAAGTTTATTTCATTATATGAAAATTTATATTCACTATGTTGCCGTTATTGCAGAGGGTTGAAAGCGATATTTTTGAGTGGTTCGGGTCAGTTGCGAATCTGTCAGCCGTTCTTTTACAAGTTTGATTTTTGATGGGTTTATATAGTTTTCAGCGTTAGAAGATCGTTTTCATTGCAGTGAATGGTAAGGAGAATTAATGGAGGAGTGAACAAGCGGTTCGGTGAGCTTAATTGTATGCCACTTCAAGGCGGCGAATTGTGACGTTGAGGACCACACGGCGGTTGCATAATCGATATTGCTTTTAATTACGATAGCCATTTCTCTCCTCTTCAGTGTCTTTCCTAATCGTTTCAACAGAAAGGAGAGTCGGCTCAATCATAGAACGAGGCTGTTTATGCATATACTGAATTTTAGGTGAGCACTACTAATAATTAATGATCACTTTGTTTTGTATTGGTTTCATTATTACTCTTAGGGATACCATTCCTTTAAGAGGGCTATATTTTTTTTCCTTGAGGTTCTGTGCGATGTTATCTTCGTCTTTATGAAATTCTTTCATTAAAAAATTGCTTATGTAACAGTTGTTTGTGACCGGATGAAACTAGTCTTATTTTCGGCCTACAAATATTTTTCATAATCCCTGAGTTGTTTATAATTCCCGAGTCATGGTTACCTAAAAAAGTTTTTGAAGTCGGGGGAGCAGTGTGATTTCCGACTTGGCCGAAGCACAACTTTGCTCTAAGGGAAATCTTTGAGAATCCTGAGAGTATGCAAAAGATGCCTATGCTTGCTTTGTGGACCTCTAAAAAACATAAAATAGAGTTCCTCGGAAGAAGCTCTGGCAAGTGGGCAATTACTGGTTCCTATAGGAAAGCTCTGAGATGAGTGTCCGGATAAATGGCATTAAGTCAAGACCGTTCACCGTGGGTGTAGGACTCCGCCAAGGGTGCGTACTGTCGCCCCTTATGTTCATTATCTTTATGAACTGGATAGAGAGGAGCAGCCGAGGCGATGAGTGTGTTTGTGTAGGCGACTGCTTGGTGGAGAGGTTGCTCTTTGCTGACGACCTTGTCCTCTTTGGGTCTTGTCGCACCAATCTTCATTCAGCATGCACTAAACCGGTTTGCAACCACATGTGAAGAGGCTGGGATTAAGATCAGTATGGCTAGACAGAGGTACTGGTCATTTCAAGACAGCCTGCTCAGTGCGCTCTCCACGTTAGGGGACCTCCATTGAGACAGGTGGAGAAGTATCTCGGGATTGCATTCACGAGTGATGGGCGGCAGGTTAAAGAATTGGATGATCGGATTGGTGCAGCAAGCTGTGCCAGACGTAAACTCTGGCGATCCTTGGTAACGAAGCCAAGCTCTGCGTTTTCAAATCGATAGATTTCTAAGAGGTGTGGCAGGCGTTACCCTACTAGATAGAGTGCACACTAGCACAATAAGGAAGTCTTTAAGTGTTGAGCCACTACTTCTCAACATTGATACGGATGCCGCAAACTGGTCTTTCTCGGCAGTTGTTATTTTCCAAGCTGGTGGATAAGAGATCAAGGGGTCTGCCTAGAACCAGGCAGCTAGACTACATGGAGAATCTGGGTTCGAATCGCTTGGGTATTACCGTGAAGGACATGCGCCTGATGGCGGAAGATCGCTTTACCCACAATTATATCATCTCTTACACCCCAGACTCTTTTGTGTTCAGTGTTTATCCTTTGCCCGACTATCCCATAAACATAAATGACCAGCATATTCGGTACACCCATTTTGCTGTCCAAGAAGAAAGTTCACCATGTTTTAGTCGACACTCGATTATTTTAAAAATCAGAGTCAATTCATCCTAATACAAAATCAGGACTTTTGGTAACATGAACAAAAATTTTATAACTCTGAATACAAAATACTGATATTTTTTTGTATCCTATTGAACACAAATTAGGCAAGTGTTTTTAAGAGCGAATTTGATGAAAAGATCGAATCTATGCGTGAGACTTGCTTGGAAGACTCGCAGGGATTCAGCCTTAGTGTAGGCGGAATGATATTGAGAGGCGTTTCGGTGTAATTCTCGGATTAAAGCGTTGATTTAGAGGGGGTCATCAACGTGACACGAGCGTGGGTCGATTTGGAAGGAGCGCTAATGAGAAGCTCCGCCTTTAAGCTGGGCTTTACGGGGAAGCACCAAAGCCACGCAGAGAAGCCAAAAGCTCTTCTCCTATCGCTCTTTACAATTTATCGGATATCGATTGCTCCTTTGCAGAAGTCGTATTGCTGATATAACTTGGCTCAAACTTTTGAAAACTATCAGAAAACTTTCTTGGAGAACCATATGAAAAGACCTATCGTAGCGTCATTCCTATTCGAAGTAGCTAAACCCTCTCCTCCCCGTTTGTCTACCTTATAACAAGCGAGTGTAAATTCAAAAGGAAAAAACAAACGCTATAAAGATTCTCTCCAACGCTCATCCAGCGTCCAAAATGCGCAATGATGTGTTAAGCCTTTCCATGGGAATGCGTTGGAATTATTTTATTTCTCATTTTACCTTTCGTTCGAGGCTCAAAGTGCCTCCTCCGTGTCCCATTAAGGGGGAGAAAGTGTTCTCCATTAAGTCGTATAGGCTTCAGCCTTTGAACCTCCGCCTAACGAGGGTTCGAAAGAATCCTCCTTTTATATACAACAACTCCAAGTGCGAAAACGCTATCGGCTTTTAAAGCACGTAATAGCCAAAGAAGCGTTGTTTAGAGGCCGTTTCCTGGCTCCTGTCTAGAATGACAAGAACTTCGTTCAGTTTTGCGATCCCCCCTCCCCCTAGATTCGTTGTTTGCGCTAATGTAATATTTAACACATTGAAATCTAAGCCAGATTTATTTATTTAGAGCAGACGACTGATCCTTCCGATAACTAGAACAATGGGTGAAGGTCGGTATGAAAATCGATTTTTTTTCGAGGTTGGCCACACTTTTCGAGCCGTGCGTGTCTGGGTTTGACGTGAAAACGAGTCACGCAATGGTTAAAAAAAGAATAAAAGAGATTTAAAATTTAAAGCATTTTAGTAGATTCTAAGGCTATTGAACTAAGTGACAAGCGTTAAATAGAAAACGTGTCCTTTTTAAAGAGTATTCGGAATTGTGCGCTGCTTTAATCGCCATTAAGAAGCAAATGTTCCTAAAGGGATACCTACTGGTTTTAATTAGCTCGTCTGAATTTAGGGTAATTCCAGAAGAGCTACCTCATGTTAATGAAAGGCTCTTAGGATTAGGCAATTGCACCAAATCGGATTAGCTTTCGTTTCTCTTCCTTCAAATTCTGATTAATTGGTCTTCGAGGACTATTATTCGTCACGCTATCATGTTTTATATAACGATTTTTTGTTATATATTTTTTTTAATGAAACTTTTCTTTTGATCTCATAGAAGGAATGACTTAGCTTTGAAGTCTAAGTAATGTTTGGCTACATCTATCAGCTTCTCTCAAACCAGTTTCACAGGCTTTAATTCTCTTCAGGCGTTTACTCATTTCATGAATTTTAGATTTCTTTGCTCCATTGACTTTTCGGTTTGTAAATGTTTACAAAGTTAGCAACCTAAAACCCATAAACAAAATATAATTAATTAAACCGCAAAATAGACGTTGCTCGGGCTGTTTGTTTGATGAAATTTTGCAATATCTGAATTTGAATATAAATAAGAACACATGAAAAATTTTTAATAAATTATATATTCACTTTAAAATGCTTGCACAGGAATTTTGTGTCCAATTGGGTTGCCCACGAAAATTCGACACTGCATTCTTAACATTTTAAAATATCAAAGAAAGGCTATGAGTATTGAATTAGTTTTATGTTAAAAATACTTCATAGATGGATTGAAAGATTGAGGTACCCTGTTTACAGCCTCATCAACATCTCATCAGCGTATAACAGTTTCAATAGAGTTGTTTAGTCAGAGAGCGTGGAATCATGTCCTAATGTAGTTGTATATTGACATTGTGACGCCCCAACTGTTTCACGACACCCGACCCAAGTATGCCGTAACCAACAGCAAAACTGCCACAGCAGAAGGCGATCACCAGGTTCTAGAATTAGTGTGTTCCGGCACTACATGCACACATGACACAACGTTAATGTCAATTTTGGATCAAAACTGAATAGTCACTAGATAAATTTATAGTTACTAAAAGTGTATAATAGAGCCTACTGCACTAAAGACTATATTAAAGCACTAACATTGCCATACAAGTGTTTCTTAGTCCTATAAATTCAAGAAAGCCTAAGTTTTGAAAATCACAGGAAATTTTCATTTATTAATCAAGGTAGATTTGATTATCTCGCTTACAGTAATGTTAATTGAATAGAGTTCAAAGTCTAACCAGAAAACCCTTTTACAGTAACAAACAGGTGTATACTCAGTGGCCTCTTAGGAAATATTACTGTCCTACCTCAGTTTCACGGAATTTTAAAACACTCTGCTCTTGGGTCCGTTCAGAATACGCAAATTGAATTGTCAATGGTCCCTTCAAGTGAGCTTGTTCTCTCCTACAATCAGAAGTGGTTATACCATCAGTATGGAAGGCTTAGCTGGCTGCTGCAAAATCACTACGATGTGGCTCAGCAATTCTATGGGTTTCCAAAAATTCCAGCTGTGGTTGGGTTGAATACAGGCCATCCCTAGGCTTGCCAAAGCCTAACTCCAGGTAATGTTGCACAAGACTTGCCAAAGCCTGTATCCATCTTGTCAAACGTTGAGGGGCTTGCCAAAGCCTCCTTTATCCAATATATGGTATAGTTAGGACTAACTATGATCAGATGATAGCATTTCTTGCTATTCTAAATGCTTCAGCACCAGATCAACTGCTCTCATGGTTACACAGAACAGGCCTGATGTGAAAACGCCGACAAGCAATATGGAATTATATTTTAACAACACAATAATAATGGAAAATAGTTCAAATTAATTAAACAAAATGAACAAGTCTATTTACAATTCCGGCAGGAAAGCTCGATGAAACTCGTTACCCCTTAAAATTCCGATGAAACTCCTGATGAAGCCATTAAAAGCATCCATCACGATCTCTCCTTGCTTAAGCCGACAATAGGATGACACTTAATGAAACCAAGACTCGTTTACTTAAAATCACTAACAGCAACACTAAGCATTTCGACGCCCAGAATATACTAGACATATTATTTGACAAGAAGTTATCCTTTAAACCCTGCACTGAAGACCTTGTCATGCAACTGAGCCGCCTTAGATATCTTGTCAAGCGCCTAAAAAAGACCTTGAATAGGAGAGAGATCACCATAATAAAGAGTTTGGTGATTTCTAAACTAAATTGCATAATTATTTTATGGTCTTCTGCCTCCCGATTCTTATTAACGAGGTTAAAGGTTGCATACAACTCAATACTACGAGTGGCTTATTCAATTCCCCGCTACACTTCCGTTACCCCATCATGCAAAGCTAATGATATATTAACTCTTCCTGGTCTAATACAATTGGCCAAGTTCAAAGAATTATACAGGGGCTTGTATGATCCTCAACACCCGGCCCACTTTATTTCTCAATGGATAAATATTAACTGTAACAACCGAGTAACCCGTAAATTGAATTGGAACCTCCCTATATCCTCCAGTCAGCACTAAAGAAGACCTTTCCTTATAACACTATCGAGGATTGGAACCTCCTCCCATATTAAACTGTAAACTGCCAAACTTAGTAACCATAAGATCCATGTTAACAAATTACTTAACCAATATGTAAAAAGCAATCAATTGTAATTGCGATTTATGTTCCTTGTACCCAATAGCCCTCTGGGTGCTATAATTTCAAATAAGTAAATAAATAAAAAGATACGTTAACGCGTATAGGATAAAAGGTTGCCATTGTTAACGAATACTCAAGCCTCTTCTAAACACGGCACAAAACGCTCTTCACACAACAAGCAACCATCCGTCTTCGGAATAAGAGTAGGCTACAATAACATCAAGAGTGAAGAGGTTACCAGAGACTGAATTTTACTCGAATGCGGTGATAATCATTGTTTCATTGCTCCAAGGTAGCGACTAAAAGTTTATAAGCAAGAAGGATGACTAAAGGCAAAAAAAACCGTGGGATCAATATAACATCAAGTTTCTGTACGTCTGTTGTCAGAGCAAAATTTTATTTTCGAGTCCAAATCCAGAGTTCAATAAATGGAACGAATTCACAGAGAATACGAATACAATTGAACCTCCATTTCCATCTTCATTCGTCAATCATACGAAGTCCAGCAACACTGATTTGCGCCTCCAGTCACCCTCTCATCTCCAATCGACCGCTTCAAGGAGGACGAAATGAAATCGAAACTAATAAAAAGTGTATTCATTTAATAATATTATCAAGCTAATTATTTCTCTAGACTACAATAATATTGACGGCAGAATAACAAGATTTTAAGTGTTTCATCATTGCTTGAGAACTGAACAGGTAAACCAGGTTTCCGGGTAAGATATCACGATGCAAGGAGATTTATTTCCCTTTTGAGGAAAAGGTAATAAAATAAGACGACGTTTTAGTTCTTTAAAAAAAAACCCAAGAGTCTAACCTCAGGAAAATGCCACGCGGGACTCGCAAAACCCGATAGGGAAACGATGAATATTAAGTTGGAACACAAATGTATCTAAGCGGTTATATATAAAAAAAAAAATTTAAAGGGATTTTAGCCCATTTCATCATAGCGTGATTTCAAACAACTGTCCTCTTAGATAGAGTCCATTAGGGATCAATCTGCGCCTAACTGTCAGTATTGGAGATGACTCGAGGAAAAATAGATGAAGGAAGAACACTGTATTATGAGTGATCGCAGTAGAACTAAAGAAAGTGAAAGGGAAGCGAAAAAGTAGAATGGAAAAAAGTAAACAAAAGCGTTTAATGAATCTGAAACACAACGAGAGTAACGACTTGCAAATTTCAGACAAGCACGCCTTAACGAGCCTTTGGACGAAAGTCAATAACGCTAAAGTAATGATGGGCAACGACATGTGAATCATTACCGACAACTGGACGAACTTTAGGGATGTGGTTGCCTATCTCGTGGGCCAAATACCTATCCAAACGGAAATTTGGTCTGAAAGTCATTCGTTCGTCACAGGAAATAATTAACCAGTACTGCTGTTATTTGTTTCATCGGGGTCCACTTGGTATACTGTACTTTCCAGCGGAGCATTAAGTCTTTTCCTCCTCAAAAGCATAGACCTTTCACCAGAAACATTTTTCTCTAAAATTATTTTATATAGACACACACTCTTCATTCATGCACTTAAACAAGTCCACCGTTTTCTGTTGAAGATTATACACGTTTTCTAAAATCCATGCCATGTATTCACCAAATCTCTTTAGTAACCGTCATTACAACATTCCTTAACCTTTCTTTCAAATTTCAATATTAGGAACTACTGAAATTAGTCTCCCTTTAAAAACGCCCTTAAAAGAGTGTGATATTCCGCGAATACAACGGTATATTGACCATCTTCGTAATCCATTAGTTGGAAAATTTGTATTTACCTACCGAGGAGCATGGTGGTGGAGTATTTTTATTTCTTTTTTGCAGAATTGCCCAGGGCTGAGGCTCTTTTGAGGTGCAACGTAAAGTTCCAACATGTGCAGGTAAATATTTACCGAAATGATGGTCTCAATAAAAAAAGAAGAGAAAATACAAAAGTTCACTAACTTGTCGTGCCAAACATCCCCCTTAGAGTTCGCTGACCCCCCATATGCAGACATTGTTTGTTTACTCCCCCGGAGATATAAAAATAAAGATGCGGAAGATATTTCTGCTACGTTGGACCATTTATTTATTTCAAGATAATATTTGTCTTTATGGGAACATTCTAAGATTAGCTTATGTAAATGCAGTAACTTTTCTTAATTAGGGAAAGACGTTACGCTCATTATGCCTACAGAAGCAAGCACTGTATGTAATTGTAACCTCGCAAGGGCTGACCCAGGATCGGTGTTGTACAATTGGAAGACTGATGCAACCACGCAATCAATAAGAAATTATTTATACTCCGTCCAACCAAAGTTTGGCACGGCGTATCCAAATAAGTTTCCAATTTCAATTGGACAAGCCAGTCAAACTTTCTTTGAACAGAATAGACTGAACGACCAATTTATTAGAGACACCTTTTATGGAAAATGGATCGGCCTCCCAGTGACACTCAAACAATAGTGTATAAAAGGGATGCATTTGGATTACAAGTTGCAGACAGCAGCAGAAGTGGACTGAATATGGGTAAATCCAAGGATTTGGTCGACCTTGAACGAGCCATGATCGTTGGAGCTCGACGGGCGCAGTTGAGCAACAGTGTCAAGAGTATTCCGTGAATGGCAGTTATGCCAAAAAACAACCTCCAACAAATACAACTTCGGATGAAACAGGGCCCTGGATGAGCGAGGCCAACGGCGACTGGGCATGAATCATCCACAGGAACAGGACGGGAACAGCTCAACAAATTGCAGCGCAGTTCAATGAGGGAGTATCCCAACCCAAGCCATTTCACATAGCTGTAGACAAAAGGAACAACTCTTAGGATTAATCACGGATCCAGAGCAGAATGCGAAAGAATAAAATGTCTAATCTCACCCGAGAAGAAAAGGAAACCTCTAATACTTGGTGGCAGAAATTTTTATATGATCTTATGACTGAAGTTGCAAATTACTAAAATTAATCAGTGCAAATAGCAATTATGCTTCAGATGATAGTGATGAAAATGCAAATCAATAAAAAGTATAACAGAAAAGCAATTTATTATTGATTTTCATAATACAAATAATTAACCTATTTTTTAATTTTTGTTCATAAATTTAGTTTATTGCCTTTCCCTTGCCGTTAGAATAAATTAAAAATATTAGTTAATATAAATAAACAAGTCTATAACAAATGAATTTATAGTTTCATTCTCTATTTTCATGGGCTTATCGAAGTAATAGTAATAAAATTCCGTTTCTACGTAAATTGAATAGATCAACTCACTTCTTTTCCTTACACGTAATTAAAAAAAAAACTTAAAATAATTTTAAAAAAATCAGCAATACAATCAGTAATGAAACTCAAATTCAAGAAACTGTAAATTCAAATATGACACATTGTGTTTTGTTTATTACTGCACAACCAATTGATAAATTTTAAATGAAAGTTTAGGACAATGTGTATTATGGCCAAACACATTATCGATGCAAATTTTATGCAAATCTGAGGAGCAAAAGATAGGACAGTTTGGTGTACGGCTGAATCGACATTCTGAAGTGGGCTGCCAGCTGCACTCTTGATTATACAAAGCTAATTAATAAATGTAACAGCAATTTCTGTAAACATTTAGCATGGGACGCGGCACAACACTCAGCGATTTGGAAAAGGGCAAGTTTACTGCCTATAACCGCGATGGGAAATCTGTGGCAGAAATTGCACGCTTTATTGGTCATTCTAGGAATATAGTTAATGTTTTTCTGCAAAATCCTGCAAGTTACGGTACGAAAAAATCAACCGAACGGCCGAAATGCCTAAAACCACAAGATCAATGTCGAGTTGCTAGGCTTGCCAGCAATGAAAAAATATCAGCAAGCACTATTAAAGCAACAATTGGGGCTAAGGCGTCCAGAAGAACCATCAATATGCTTGTCCACATCTTCGGCGTGAAAAATTAAAACACAAACCCCCATTTATAACCCACCACAAAAGAGACCGCCTCCAATTTGCTAAAGAACATATGAGCTGGACCAAAGAATAGGACCAAGTTGTTTTCAGTGATGAAAAGAAATTCAATTTCGACGGTCCTGATGGCTGGAATTATTATTGGCACGACATACGGAAAGAACCACGCTATTTTGCAAAAAGAGTGCAAGGCGGGGGTTCCGTGATGGTTTGGTCGGCCTTTAGCTCAACCGGGAAAGCCAATATCGTGTTTGTTACTGACAGAATGAACAGTGTCTAGTACCAACAACTGCTCACCAACCATCTTCTGCCACTGGAACAACGTCTTGGGGATGAAAATTGGCAATTTCAACAGGACAATGCCCCTTGTCAGGCTTCCAAGTCAATCAAAGAATGGTTTGCACAGAACAATATATCTGTTATGACTTTGGCCCTATGAGGTATTTTGGTTAGGGCTGTATACAGGATGCCATATGCATCGCCTGGAACGAAATTCCGGTTTCAACCCTCCAAACCTTAGTCAAATCAATGAAAGAGAAGTAATTTTTCAAGTAATTTTAAAGAATGGTGGCAATACAAAGTATTAATTTTCCATTTCCGTCTGTTTTTGTCATATGTCCTATCTTTTTTTCTACCAACAATATTGCTTTTTTTTTGTATAATTTGTAAAATTTAATGTCGAATTGTATAAAATGCTACAAACAGACATCTTTATTAGTAATGAAGCTTGGTCTGAAATTTCATTTAAATATATCAATTGGTTGTGATGTAATAAACAAAACACAATGTGTCCGATCATTTTTGCCAGGTCTGTACATTTTTTTTATAATAAAAAATAAATAACAATTTGTTTGACAAATTTCAATATGATAAATCATTTTTCTTACTTTGACATATTTTGGAGTAAATTGGAAATATTTCTGAAAATTAGAAACGTATACGTCAGCCAATGTTTTTCTCTAGATATAAAAACTAACAAATTAAGACCAATCAATGAGCAGTACGATAAAATGAATTAATAGCGCTTTTTTATTTTGCAAGTTAACAGTTCTATAAAAAAAATCAGACGATAAATTAATATAGGAGCGTTTTTTTGTTTTTTTTTTCCAAATTTGAAATTCATTTATTTAATAATCAGCAGCAGCCAAGCTTGATAGCTGCTCTAATCGATCCGTTATATAAATACCTTCATTCCATATTATACTTAGTTACGATAAAAATCATATACCCAAAAAAAAAAACACCAGCAACTTTAAATTAATGAACTGTTAAGAAGTTTTACACTTCTTGGGACTTTACGGAGGCATTTAGATCTACGCTACACTTTGTTTTTTAGTAGAAGAATTATGCTGCTCAAGTTAATGTTTAATTCAAGCTTTAATCCTTGTAAATGTATAGGATTAATGATTTCCTAGGTTTTTTTTTAATTTATTAGTTAGTACCAAGAAAATAGTAATGGATTCATGTGGTGGAAAAAGATAAATCAGCATTCCTTTGAATTTCATTTACTTAATTTCGATAAATCGAACCTCGATAAATCGAAGATCTCTATAAATCGAAGCATTTTGCTTTTCCCTTGAGATTCGATTTATCGAGGCTCTACTGTAACAACAAAAGAAAATCAATGAAGATAACAGGCAACTTTATTGTGACGAATTGTACATCACATACCTCCCCTTTAACGACTGTTTAACATCAAAAGGTTACAATTACATTCAGGATAAAAAATATACCATCTGATTAGATTCACGAACATAATATTGAAGAACGTAATCTAATTAAGTCGGAAAAAAAGTGCGACACCTCTCAGAACAGTGTGGCAACTCTGCAGATTTCCTGGGAGAAATGTCATATATTATTTTGTCCCTTAGTTGAGAGAACGTGGCTAAAATCGACTAAAGATGCTTCAAATAATATGATTTCTATATTACTACACCTTCTGGAATCTTCAATACTACAAAGTTAGTATCCCTGAATCCATTAGAGAACAAAAAAAGAAAAAACCATTTCGATCTTAACGATTGTTGTAGAATTTTGCAATGAATTTTCAAACGGACTTCCCTCGGCGAGTCGGAAGTGACAATGAGAAGATTCATCTCGTAAATTTTCTTCCTCGCCGCAGACTGCAATGGACGATCCCTCTTTTGTGCCCCTTAATCCGGGGATTAAAATCGAATTAGAGTCGGCTCGTTGTCATAGCATCGGAGATGAAGAACAGGAAGGAAAAAAGTAAACTCGAGGCTTTAGAATGTGAAAAGATAATGGAGAAGGAGAGCTAGAATGGAGGGCGAGTGAATCATGTTGAACGTGTCATCCATTAACACGGACGTTATCATCATTCCCTCAGCTTCAGGTCATTTGCTTTCTTTTCTTCAGTTTCAGGAGAAACAAGTGCCGATATGTTTGCTTAATTTATCAATTTAATTTATTACGATGGAGAGGATTTTATTGTCAGGCTAGGAGAATAGTCTTAATTTCTAAATTTTTACATTTAGAGAGCTGAGTAGTATGACAGCAGTTTCGCAAGGAATGTTATTTTTGAAACTGAGCCTTTCGATTTTTAGCTGAGCCCATAAATATTTATGGATTTATTTTCAATATTTACGCGACAAGAAAACTGAAACACTCAGCAGCATTTCGAGAAGTCTGAAAATAAAGAAAAAGTATTTCCTTTCCTGAGAACTCAGTGCGACTGTAACTTAAAGGCTTTTTCTTTTCTCTTCGAAAGAATGCATAAATTATAATATAAAGAGATAGGTTTTCTGCTCTTTCAAAGTTTCCATTCTTTTTTTTCTTTTTTTATCATCCATCCTTCATCATCTTCTGTCTCTTCCCACGCCACGACGCTGTTCTCGGAACAAGAAAATCGATCCCCGTTTGATGGGGACCGCGAGTGGGTGGTCGCGCTTGTTCTCCTCCGCCGCGGATTTATTACAAGTTTTATGGAAGGCCAGAAAAATAAACAGGATGTCAGTTTATGGTTCTAGACCATCGAAAAAATAAAAAAGGAAAAGACACCAGAGGGGACTGACAAATGTTCTATAGCGGTGATAAAGGGACTCGGCGAGATAGAGGAACAAAAAATACAAAAATCTTTTTCTATATCTCTATATCACTCGATACCTATATCCTATGAACATAAGCTACTTTATGGGGAACCACTTGCCGCTTTCGCACGCCCATCTCTTTAATTTTGCTCTGCTTCAATCGTAAATGCGGGGAGGTCGTGAAAGTGTTTTTCTTTTTTTCTTTCGAATTTATTTGTTCAATGGCTCGAAAATAAATCTATAAAAGGGTCGTTTATGAGGATTTGTTTAAGAACTATTGATAACACAAATGGTTGTTACAATTTGTCACGCTTCTGATTTATCTTAGATTATAAAATTTAATGCCAGCCTTAAAGGGAACGGAACCTGAAGGACCTAAACTCGCTTGCTTCTCGATGATACAATCCTGGACAAAATTATAAGACCCGCCACAATGTAAAATAATACCTCAATTTGAATATAATACGATTAGTAAACATTAGTCATTGCCTTCTTTCAAATGGGTATATTTTACATAGCAAAGAGTACAGGAAAATACAATTCGAAATGTTTTTGTGAAAGCAGGAATTACCCCTCCTGTGGTGATTCAATCATGAGAACCGAAGACGATGAGGAATTATTTTGCTCAGACACAGATGATTCCGATTTTGAAGGATCTTAAATAAATTTCTTTCTGATATAATGTAATTTTAAATGTAATGAATAAATTTTTATTTGTTATATGATCATTTATTTTGAATACTTCTCATTTCTTCAAAATATGGTGCAGCCCTCCCTTTTGGTGAATTGCGTATATTGCGTATTATACTCCGACGCGTATTATGCAGGGTGTAACAAAAAAGTTACGGCCAAACTCTCAGGAAATATATAGAGGAAGACAATAAGTTATATGGAAATGGGTCCCGAAACTCTTTATTTCCACGTTAGAACTCATTTTCTACAATTCTTCATTAATTACACTACTCATGTGAAACACGCAGAAACAGAATGTACCAGCATGCCCCTGAAACTCTTTCTTCAATGAAATGTTCAAAATGCCCTCCGTTAGCGCTGCCGTTACATTGAATTCTGGATGCGCTGATGTATTCCTGGAGAATTGCATAATTTTTCGCAGCCTTCCATAAAACGCGCACGAAGGCTCTCTGTATCTTGTGCAGTGGTTCCATACACAAGATCTTTCAGATGCCCCCACAAATATAAAAAGTTTCTATGACTTTGCGTTTCCCATGAATAATGTAATTAAGAGCTGTAGAAAACTAATTCTAACATGGAAATAGTTTCCAGGCTCATATCCATATAACAAATTTTCTTTCTCTACATGTGAAGAATGTTTCCTGAAAATTTGACCGTACCTTTTTGATCCACCTTGTATACGAGAAATTTTTCAAGAATCGAATAATATCTTAAATGTGTATAATATTAAGATGCGTATTATAAACCGAAAATTACGAAAACTGTTATAGTGTACAACTTCAGCATTGGACGGGGTACAAAATTAACCAGTGAACAGCAAGCATGAATTCGAGCTTAAAAAACTGCAAAAAAAAATTGAAAGATGTGCTGCGTTAATTGTTAAGTCCAAAACCGTCGCCCATAATTTATGACTGTTATGGGAAGCATCCTCAGACGGGAAAGCCATCTGATTTCTGCAAAAGACAAACGTGCGTCTACTGGAGCAACATCTTCAAGTCATCTCTCAACCTCTCAACAGTCGTCAAATAGTCGCGTACTTGATCCTTCCATGATTCATGCTTACCTGAGAATGAGGACAAAGCCAACCTTAACCATGAAGCACAAGGAGACTAGGTTGACCTTTCCAAAGCAGTATGTTGGGAATTCCGATATATGGAATCATGTCATCTTTAAAGAAAAAAAACTTGAACATGCGTAAATGAAAAAATAAACAACAATCAATCAATCAGAAACGGACAGCCAACGGAGTATTACTTATTCCTGGCATTTCCTTCGTGATATCGCAGTTGAAACGAAACCGAAATAAGTCTGGCACTTGATTAATCGACAGTTTGAATACGATACAACGATTGCTTCGTTGTTCGCTTTTATAATTATGATTACTATATTTTTTAAGTACTTAAAAGCATTCTTACTGTAAATTCTGATACTAATTTGACTTTTTATAATTGTTCTTGAGTAAACAGACTTACAGGCGAAGAAGAGGCCGCCATGTTTCAGAAACTCTGAATAAAGCAGACATCTACAATCGATAAGCTCTTATATTAGGCATGCGCCTGTTTCCTTTTTCTTTCGTGCCGGACACTGTAGTGACGAAAAAAAAATTAACCCAGACGGACACGTTGATATTGGCATGATTTGAGACAGACAAACGAAGCGTAATTCTTTGTTTTGTTTCAGTCGTCTTATAATTTCTATTGAACTGTTCGGCAAAACAACCATTTCCTTTTTTTGTCTTTATTTTTTTCTCACAGTATCTGAAACAGGCTGGTCCTATAATTTCGTGAAGATTTGTGTGTTAAACTCCAATTCCTGATTTTTTTTTTAATAATTAAACTTTCAATTAAAAAAGGATCAATAAATTTTTAATTATTTACAAGGTCTTAACACTCAGGATTGAATCGGCGTCGTTTCCTGATTAAAGTCAATTCAAGGGATTGCGTGTAATTGAAATCTATTTATATAAAACGTATCGATTTTTATACAAAGAATTAACATGCGTGTTTTCACTGGTTTGAAACGAAAAATTAACTCCTAAATAATTAATAACTTATTATTAATTATGCTAATTACTTCCAGGTATATGTTCTCTAAAAACGTTTGCATTTCGTTGTTAAAGATTTTCTCCGAGGAGCGGAGGAGAGAAATAATGGCGCTGCGTCGTCTGCGTTGATCTTTTACCTCAGGACATTGGAAATGAAAAGGAAGGGTTAAATTGCCCACCCCCTCTTCCTTTTACTAACCTTGACAGTTCTTGAATGTTTAAAGGGTTGAAATGAAGCTCGGAAGGAAGGAAGAAAGGAAATGGAATTGCTCTTTCCCTTCCGACCGCGTTGCCATGCCGACCAAAGCCAAGGGCGCAAACAGCCGCCATTATGGGTTTTACATCTTCGTTTATTAACTCGGTTTATTTAAAAATTATTGTTAATAAATATAGGATTGGCTTAGCATGACTTCTTGAAAGTTCATTCGCATGTATAATTTTTAAAAAGTGCATGTTCGCTTGATATCACATCGACTTCCCGCACTCAGCAGTACCATCTTCTCATTAGTGAGAATTTAGCCGCAAAGAATTTTTAATTGACTCAAGAATTTAATTATGATGCATAATTTTAAAAAAAAGATTTCAAAAGAGTGTCTTGGAATCCCCCTTAGCGCTAAGGAGGTAAAGAGTTCTTTTATCTTGAAGATCAAAATAAAATTGCGGATTGATTAATTAAGTTGAACTAAAAAATATTCTTGATGCTTTTAAACGAGGCATTTTTTTCGAAATTTCTTCTTAAAATGTAACGCGTGGGTTTAACGAATGAAGGTGTTTATGTGCTCCTCCTTATAAACTCATCCTTATAAGCATGTTTCAATAACGCAGAATTTTCTCAAAAATGAATATATCTGAATAAAGAAGGTTTACGAGTAATGAATTCCCTTCCCGGCGAGCTGGCCAGGTGGCCGAGAGGGCTAGGGCGTAGGCTTTCTAGTATTCGAGTCCGCCTGGTCGTGGGTTCGAATCCCGCCGTGGGCATGAATGTTTGTGTTTGTCCCGGGCTGCGTACTGTAATTACTTGTGTAAAAGGCGCAAAATGACCTTAGTAGTCGACGCCAAAATTTCTAATAAACCAACCAACCTTCCCAGCGAGGACATCGATCACCTTCAATGTGACCGCCGTTTTCGTGAACGTAACATGCACCCTCTGCACAACAATCTCTACGACCGAACGTAGAATATCTTAAGGAATGTTCGTTAGTCCTTTCGGGACCCCTCCAAATAACCCCATAGCCAAAACTTACATGCAACCAGAAAACTGCCACTAATGACTCTTTCGTCGGTGAAGTAATGCTCTGGTTTTTTGAAATGCATGGAATTGTTGGGAATGCCCAAATTCGGAAGTTTAGGTCTTAACATACCGTTCAGATGAAAATGGGCCTCATCTCCCCACAGTATTCTCCACGGCCAACCATGGTCCTCTGAATGTCTTTCGGAGCATTCCCCTTATCTTTTGTACCCGAAATGAGACCCCCCCCCCCTTTTATTTTGTAACCGAAGCAGATATGTCAATTTTGATGAATCCAATGAATAGGAAGTTGTGGGTGACCTATTCCAGGGTGCTTTTTTCATGATTCCAAATCTGGAAATTAGGACACATTCAAATCCTATCCTATAAATCGTAAGATACACGAAAAATTCCAATTGAAGAGTTGTTCAGCATGGAATTCCGAACAAAACAAAACAAAATTTCAAAATACGATGAACGGATCTTCAACAATCACGTGTTGAATTTATTAGTTACCTCCAAAATTTCTATTGGACTAGTATCCACATGGCCTAACCGCTTTAACAATGGAGTTCTTGTATGGCTATCTATGCTGAAATTTTTTCGTTTTCGCGGTTTATTTTGAAAGAAACACAATTTCGCACTCTTATTTTGCAAGCATCTATAGTAGCTTCAGATGAGTAACATATTTCAATTTGGTGGAAATCTGTGACATACATGTTTGAGGGATTCCCTTGTTAGTATAGAGAAATAAATGGACGTCTAGATTGATACGGACACTTAAGCGTTTATTGCCGACGCGTTTCGGTTTTACACCATCTTCAACGGGCATTAACAAAAGTAACCAATGTGAAATACAGAATCATCAGTATATATAGGTAAAAACAGTGATAGGACCACCAATCTGGGAAAGGGCCACTGATTGGTGATTTACAATTCTGCAATTGGAGGACATCATAAAAAACAAAAACTTAAATACGAAGTTTGTGATCAATGGGCGAACCTAATAGAGGTATATATTTCCGGTTTGTCTTGTCAGTAAAATCAATTATGAAATCTATGATAGTATCTCTATCGAAAGAAACCTGATTGTTTAGTAATTTGTCCTTGTTGAGTCTTAGATGTTTCCTTATCTCGATTTCCTCTTGTATGGCAATTCTTTCGGGTTTTTTTCAATCCATATACTTGTCATACAATCTTCAATCAGGATCTTCATTGTATAATAATCAGCATAGGTGACATCTTATCCTTGTTTAACCAGGATCTTCTATGTTCATTGTATCTGATAGTAAAATGATCGCTTTGTGCATCCGATATAATAGGCTTCGCAGTCTGGGCATTCGAGCTTATACACCCCACATGGTTTATATACGTTCTCTTCTTGGATCTTCTTCTTGGGGTTAAGGAAGAATTTGCTATCATTCGTAGTTCTATAGGCCATTCCCAGGCCATGCTCCTGAAAACGTTGGTGATTTTTCTGATGCTGGTATTCTTGTAAGTGAAAGTAGCAAAATCCCTCTTGGTTTTGATGACTTCCTTTCTCCGCTGTTTCAAGCTCGTCTTGACACTTTTTAGGATGGAATAAGTATGTCTTTGGGGAATCCGTTGAGTCTCGCTAATTCAAAGGTAGTGGCGATTTCTTCTTTCCTAGCTTTTTGGGTAATGGGGAAAGTCAGAGCCCGATGGAAGTTCTGTCTGATGGCAGCAGTCTTATGTTTGCATAGGGTGATTCGAGTGGAAGGGGATAATGTTTGCCGTGGTAGATTTTTTTCTATGTATTTCAAAATCAAATCTCATCGTTTGGAGATTCTTACTGATGCAGAGGTCCAGGAAGTTGATTTTCCTAGGTCGTCTTCCTTTTCCATGGTGTATGTGATGGAATTGTTGAATTGGTTAAAAGTGGACAAAATCTCTGTCCGTGCATATATATACTATTGTCATAAATGACGAAGGTGTCATCGACATATCTCTGGTACATGACTATTTTTTCTGCTTGGATTAAATTTTGTATTTGGTGGTCTTCAATGTGCTGGAGAAAGAACTCGGAAAGTATGGCGCTGATAGGAGATCCCATCATTACGCCTTCAGGGACTTCAAAATATTCTGCATTAAAGCTAAAATAGTTTTGCTGTTGTAGTAACTTTAGTAGATTCCGTGTGTCTAGTCTTTCAGTCTGGTCGGAAATCATCTCCTTTAACTTCTTATCAGTAATTGAAAGAGTTTCATTGAACGGGATATTGGTATACAGGTTTACTATATCAAATGATATTAGCTTCATATGATCATTTAGAACGAAGTGTTTTAGCTTATTGATCATATCTAAGGAACTCTTCACAGTAAAATTATTTTCTAGTGGACATTTGTTTTTAAGGTATTCAACTATTTGCGGCCTGGTGGGCTTTCACTGAACACAACTTCTGTGACGTTAAGCTACATCAGGCACGGCTCGTCACTGGATGGGTGACCATCCGTGATAGCCATTTTTTCCCCCCCCCCCCCCCCCGGCTGCTGTGACCATCATACAGCAGTCGTGAATCCAGGGACCCAACTCGTCGGCCTCTGGCCATACAGGCCCTGGATGGACGTATAGGATCCAATTAATTAATAAAAAATAAAAATAAATACGGAAAAACGGTGCTTTACGGCAGTTAACTACTGGTCTGATTGGGAATCCTTTATGTATCTAATTAGGGCTCTTAGTTTAGGCTGCTGAGGATCCTTGGGTTTCATTTTTATGGCGATCGATTTATAGTATTCAAAGTGGTCCTTTCTCTGATTGGTGGTCCTGTCACTGTTTTTACCTATATATACCGATGATTTTGTATTTCATATTTGTTACTGTTGTTAATGCCCGTTGAAGATGGTGTAAAACCGAAACGCGTCGGCAATAAACGCTTAAGTATCCATATCACTCTAGACGTCCATTTATTTCTCTGTTAGTTACTTCCCTATGCACTTCACATTGTTCACGGAATTTCATCAGTTATTTGGGTCAAGATTGTAGTATGAATTTTTAAATTTGCATAGAATCCATTTAACTTTGGATATCCCAAACTTTTGAAACCGACATATATTTTGCATAATAAATAATCAGATTCATTATTATTCATTTAGACATTATTAATTGTTATTTTTATTAATTTAAATTTTCAAAATTTATCGTTATTGTACAAAGTTTATTAAAATAAAAATTTAAGAAAATCAAAATGGCCTGAGTCTTTGTGAAAATGTATTAAATCATTGCGAAAGAGGTGTAAATATATTCTTTTTTGGTGGCGACATGCATTCTATCGTTTACCTATTTGCTTACAGATTGCGGAGAAGGGGACCCTGCGCACCTCCCTGCAAGCCAAGATGTATCGCGCAGACGACACTCACCACTGCGAGTGGGGCAATACGTTCGCCTGGATCGAGTACGAGTGCAACGCCAACGAGCACCGGAACCACGTAGATGTTGCCAAGGAGACGTTCCGGTAAAACGCCGGCTCTCTCGGACTCCGCTCATTTTGTCCTTATCCCTTCAACCCCATCCCCTTTTTCCCTTCTTCGCACGCTCTGCGGCGGAAGAAGAGAAAGAAGTCAGTCTATCTGTGCCAACACAATAAAATAAAACGAAAAAAATGCAATTCGAACAAAGAAGAAAATAATTTCAACCTCATTTAGCTCGAACTTTATTTTTTAATAATATTAATAAAGAAATTATTTATTTTCTCGTTCTTTCTATTTCTGTCGCCAGATGGCGCCATTGTCTGTAGCTTTATAAATTTCAAATTTCAAGCACGTGGCTTTGTTTGAGGAAATCTTAAAAGTTGGAATCGATTTAAGCACTTTTCTCTCCATATTAGTCTAATTCTATTTAATTTCCAGTAAGTATTTAATTTGTAAAACGTCGATGAACAGATTTTAGGTTTCCTTCTGTCCCAGTGCCAAACTTGTTTCTATACGAGAAATAATAGCAGACGACACGAGAATAAACGCACGTATTTTGTAATTTTGAATAAAACAAAAAAAAATCATCCACTTCATGAAAATATTTATATCGAATACATGTCGAAAAAAAGTACGAAGTATTCCTCAATAAATATTCGCTTTTCAAAAATCTCTTATCTTTCGTAGCCTACTGAAGACGAATCCATTTGTTAAAATGTCACACCGTAGATGTTCGTCTATTTGTATTTTTAAAGAAGTTTTGTTTTTTGTACTAAATAAAGACTTGTTATTATAATAATACAAAGGTTGCATTAAATGTTTATTACTCTTTATATGTGTTTACGTAATTTTATTCATTAATGGTAGTTTGTAGATATTGTTGATCTTACTAACTTCAAAAAATTTTCTATTCAATTTGGCAGTTTTAGACTATAACGGATGTTTAGGTAAAGGGCCCAAATTTCGCCCTCGTAATGTTTTTTGGCTCTTATTCAAAAGCTAATATATTTATTGATGTGGAAAAATTTATGTGAACACTTGGAATCTTCAGTTAACTAGCCCAGTAATCAAAATTTCAAAATAATTCGTTCAAACAAAATAAAAAATAACATTGAAAAAAAAAATCCTATTTTCAATTTTTCAAAATGTTCCTAATTTCGCCCACACGTTCCAGTTGATAAAAAGGTTTGGGGAAAAGCAGAAATTATTTTTATATAATGTTTTATTTATAAAAATCAATGCAAAAATGGAAAAAAAAATTTCTGTTTAAGTTGTCGACTGTGACCCCCTGGGTGGTCACTCTGTACATGTAATTGAACATGAAAGATAAGTCAAAATTAAGAGAGATAATAGAAATCTATTCGGAATTGTAATATAAATTAGGTTTTTACCCCCCTCCAAGTTTTTAGGCAAAAACTTTATTTTCTCGAACCTTGTATGTAGAAAATGCAAAAATTAAATGATGAAAAATAGTAAAGAAAATTCCGCAGCCTGGATTCAAACCAGGAACCTTTGGTTCAGACCGCCAACGCGCCAACCAATTGCGCCACTGCGGCAATGAAAGCTAACTGCTATTTACATGACCTTAGGGCTTGGAGCAGTTGCCTAGTCCGCAGGCCGGGACTATCTTTCCTAAGGCGTAAAATTCATTAAAGAATAAATCATACTATGTTCAGTGAGTGTTTTATTATACGCCAACCCCAGCTGTTCAAATTAATGATGAAAAATTTCTACAGGGTGTTTTTGAATTGAGTACAGATTTTTTGGGAGATGATAGGGGTATTTTTTGTCATAGGAACATGGGGTCCCCACAGCTCCGTTTACTTACAATACTGCATTGAACAATCAAATGACAGCGGGACGCAATGTGCGTTGGTAGGCGTAGATTATTTTATTTTTAACAATTAACACAAGCAATCTACTGTATGACTACTTTTACAGGAATTGTTCGAAATGACCGCCATTTGCTTCATAGCACAATTCGCAACGCCTTATGATGGATTGATGTACGCGTGGAAACAGTTGATTTGCACGGTCGCTGATGTCACCTTCTGCCGCGACAACACGAGCCGCCAATTCTTCTTCGGTATCTACGGGTTTGGAGTACACCATTGATTTTATGCTTCCCCATAAAAAAAAATCCATCGGTGAGAGATCTGGCGATCTCGGTGGCCAAGCAACTGGTCCGCCACGACCAATCCAACGACCAGGATATGTCTCATTTAGGTAATCTCTAACTGCTTTTGTGTAATGCGAAGGTGCGCCGTCCTGTTGAAACCACATCAAATGTCTGGTCATTAGTGGAACATCTTCAAGAAGACCAGGGAGCTCCTCTTTCAGGAAACCAAGGTATGTTTGCCCGTTAAGACGGCATGGTAGGAGATATGGCCCAATCAGGACATTACTTTAAAAGTTATTACAGTAGATTGCTTGTGTTAATTGTTAAAAATAAAATAATCTAGGCCTACCAACGCACGCTGCGTCCCGGTGTCATTTGATTGTTCAATGCAGTATTGTAAGTAAACGGACCCCATGTTCATATGACAAAAAATACTTCTAAGGACCTCTTCTATCATCTCCCAAAAAATCTGTACTCAATTCAAAAATACCCTGTATATGTAAAAAGTTCTATATTTCCTTTCGCATAATTTCCGATCGAATGACATATCACATGCCATTTGTTGCCATAGTTCTAAAGACCGAGTGGCTCCCACCCCCGCAACTTCGACCCCACTGGAACAATTGGGCATAAACTTCATAGTAATGTTGATCTTGCCTAGAGGAATCTGAATACTAAATTTCATTCTTTTTCGTACCTAAATAGTACATAGATTTTTTGTCCCCTCTGACTCCCACCTCCGTAATTCCGAGCCCAGTGCACCAATCAAAACTAAACTAAATACTCACGTCAACTATACTTAAAAGATAAACAGAAAGTAACACTTTATTCGTTCTTGACGAATCGTTTGTTCTATGACATGGCATTACCTTGGTATTTTTTACGATCATTGTTTTAGCATGTGAATTCGGCTTGAAGAGGTCCACGAAAAATTGAAAAGTTGATGCAGCCGAGTTAAAACCTTGATGGTCCATATTTCTGAAAACAGAATTTGAAAAAGTTAATTCGTTTTCAGGTTATCATGCGGGCGGACGGACAGCAAGATAAACGTACAGACTAAGGGCGCATTCTTATAAGTAGCTTTTTGCTAAAGCTCCTAATAATTGCAGAACAAAATTAGGCTTCGCAGACGTCTGTCGTCGTGTAACTCTCCTCAGAAAGATCACGAACCCTTGTTTACTACATCCGCTATCTGGGAACTTGGAACTACGAACAAAGAACATTCAAAAATTATACACTGTCCACAAGATTAGACATCACACTAGCCTAATGGATTTAGAGGCCAAATATCCAGCACGGATATCACAATTGCACACATCGATATAAGGGAATTTCGTCAAATTCAAAATTCTTGCTCAAAATAAAGATATACGAGGATGGATCCAAAGAAAAGGTTACAAACTTTTCGCATTTGTAAAGTAATTATTGTGGAGAGAATATTTTTCCCCAGAGTCGAGACAGATGGCGCTAGTTGTTTTACGGCGGCTGTGCGGGTATGTAGTGTCAGTTCGCAGATGCGTCAGAGCGATGGAATTGGTAGGACGTTTAGAAAAGTGGTCTCGTTTGGAGGTGCGAGCCGTGATTCGTTTCTTATTGGCAAAGCAAGTATCTGCATCTGAAATTCACAGTCAAATTGTGGAAGTTTGTGGCATGTTGAATGATGGTTCATCCTCCTGCATGACAATGCCAGGCTCCATCTTGCTCGCCAATTGATGCAAAATTTCAAGTGGGAAGTCTGGGGGCACTCCCCATATAACCTAGATTTGGCCGTCATCTTGAAATCCGCCGTTTTGGGTCGAGATTCATTTTCTTAAATGGGCAGGGGGTCATGTGGCCTATGAAATTATACCATTTTTTCCTCAGTAGTTTCCTCCTGCAATTCGCGTCTACCGAATTGTCGAACTCTCACGGAGAACCGTGTACCTTCAACTGCTCTGCATCGGCGTTTCCATGAATCGAACACTTGGTGGCACATTTCAGGGGTCACAGTCGATCGCTCATCTTGGAGGACTTTCCAAAGGCCTTCAATGGTCCTGGCTTTTCACAGAAACGCGCGTTGTTTTAAGTAACCAAAGGAAAAAAAAAATTCATTGGACTAACATCTGGTCCTTTGGTAGGGATAGTCTTTTTGGGCATGTATAGGATTCCTAATTTGTCTTTTAACCTCCTCAAGTTAGGCACTGGTTACTTTGGCGGTATGACTGGACTCCAATTCATGGTGTAAATTCAGTTTGCCCACCTCAGCTGGATACATTTTTGGAAGCTGTTGCTCCAGGTACTGTTTGGATGTAATACTGGGCATTTACTTCCACTTTAGCTGATATTCGAATGAGCGGAAGGGTTCCGCGGCCGCACATTCCACCAACGACCTTGAATCCGGTAGGCCAACTTTCATGACATTTCACCAATCCTGGTACATTCCGAACCGGCTGGACGTACAGAATCTCTCTGTCACCATTACAATTTTCAAGACAATTATGTATACAGGGTGTTTCATAATTGGTGTCCCGTCTTTAGGTCCAAATAAGGACTCAAGGGGAACAGATTGGGGGAAAATGAATATTGATTATTTGGTTTTAATGTCCCCTAATTCGGAATAAAAACATTTCTCGTCCCTGGGGGTGAAGGGGTAAATTTTGAAAATTTTAATTTTGTAGGGGTAGGGGTTAGACCCCATGTTTTATTTAGAAAGTTGTAGAGCATTTTGTAAGATTTTTTCACCGGGTCTTTTGCTAAACCCACATTTTACATGATACCCCTACAAAATTTAAATTTTCAAAATTTACCCCTTCACCCCCAGGAACGCATAATGTTTTTATTCTGAATTAGGGGACATATTCATTTCCCCCCCCACCTGTTCCCGATGAGTCGTTATTTGGACCTAAAGACGGGACACCAATTATGAAACGCCCTATATATTCCTCGTCCAATGTGACCATATATTCCGATTTGGGGCCAGCCAAGAGTTGCTCATACAGTTTCCTTGAGTTGGTTTTATGATTCTCCTTGTGGGCATAATTCACCGTGTGAATCATTTGCTTTCTTCTAATATTTGCCCTCAAATCTTTGATGGATAATGCTATGGATCGTCTTTTGGGAGGTTTTTAATAGCTTTGGCTGGGGGGGGGGGGGGCAATTTCCTTTTTAATCATTCTTTTCGCTTTTGCACTAACCTCCATAGTACGGCCGTTTCTTGCTCGCTTAAAAACTGACTTGGAATTCCCCTTTGCTCTTGCTGGCTTTTTCTTTGTTTTAGATCCAATTACGCGAAGAACTGTGATATATGAAACCGATATTTTTTCTGTTTTAACTCTTTTTTACAATCAAACGAGTTGGGAAAGCAGTTTTATGCGTATTTCAATCTCTTCCTTACACAACAAGTTCGCCATTTTAAGTCCAGTCCGCGAGCACGTGACACGTGGAAAGAGCATATGCATACGCATTTTTGAAAATAAAATTTGGAATCTAGAGTTTATACTTTTGTAATAAAACAAAAACGAAGTTGGTGCAAAATTAAGGAATCGCCCTTTGTGACAAATTTGGCAAAAAAGCTTTTATTTAAATATTCCAAAATATACGTGAAGTATTCTATCAACCCGAGCGAAGCCAGGTACTTGCTCTAGTTTGTAGTAAACATGGTACACTCTAAACACTGCTGTAGGTGAATATCGTAGAAGAGAGCCATTTGGGGGGAAATGCTAATTTATGCTTCGATCAAAGTCATTCAAATCATTGTGGTCTACGATTCTGTTGCGATTATCAATGCACAAATTGATACTTAGAATGCTATTTCGCTACTCGTAAGCTTGTTTTAATTTTAATAAAACGCATCCCCCAAAATACACAAAGACGGAGAAATAGTACTGGTTTTGTTAACAAATTAAAAAATGTCAACATCCCCGATAATTGTATTCTGGTGTCCTTTGAAGTGGTTCTCATTGTTTCCCGGTCTACCTACTACAGATACCCTTCGATTTTTGGAACAGGTCCTTATAGACAACAAGATTCAGGACTCTACCATTAAGGAGCTTCTCATTTGACTAACCTTTGTGTCAATAACAATTATTTTCAATTTGACGGCTGTTTCTATTGGATGATATCAGGCACCCCTATGGGGAGCCGTCTGAGTCCCATATCAGCGGAAATTTTCTTACGGAAGTTTGAACGATAACTTTTAAATTGGGGTTCCGGTTTCCCTATTGTGTGGCTTCGCTATGTTGATGACATTTTCTCCGTCTTCGACAACAATCAGATGGAGATCGATGCTTTCTTGGCCTTCCTCGATAATCAATATCTATCAATTAAATTCACTGTAAAACTGGAAAAGGATGATTCGTTGCCCTTTTTGGATGTAAGGGTTTTCCGCTCCAGAAAACTTTGGAATTCGACATCTTTATTTCCCGTGATTCGAACCACTGCTAGAGCCAAAATATCGTCCCATTCTATTTTATGATCGACAGAGCCTTAAACATTCCCCTAAGTAAGGACCGATTTAATAAAGAGATTGCTTACGTCAAACTTGTGGCCACACGAAACGGATTTGAAGAAAACACGGTTGAGGGACTTCTCAAAAAACGAAACTGGCGATGATTCAGGAAACTGATAAACAAAATGACCAATCTTAAAAATACACAGGATAAGAAGAAAAAACTGGCGATGACATACACTCACATGCCAAAAGTCATGGGATAGCAGTGAACTATTTTTCAAGTGGCAGTAGATTTAGTTACATTATCATGAGTAAGGGGTGAGGTGTTCAGTGTGACAATGGCTACACAACGAGGGCTATCCCAGTTCGAACGTGGCCTGATATATGGAGCACAACGTATGGTCATTCAATATCGGAGATGGCTCAAGAATTCAACATCCCACGGTCCAACATATCAAGAATCTACCGAGAGTACCAACTTGACGGCATTACCTCCCACCATGGACAATGCAGTGGTCGACTACACCTTCTCTATTAACGGGACCAACGGCGTCTGAGTAGGATGGTCACCTCTAACAGGCAACTGACACTACGCCAGATGACATCAGATTTTAATAAGGGTGATACTAGAGCTGTATCGATGCGAATTTTGCAACGAAATTTGGTGTCCATGGGATATGGAAACAGAAGACCCACGAGGGTGCCCTTGCTAACAAACAAGGCATAATCAGCAACGTCTTTCCTGGGCCCATAAACACATCGACTAGACACATGATAACTGGAAACGTGTGATTTGGTCTGATCAGTCTCGATTCCAGCTGATACGAGCTGATGGTAGGGCTAGAGTGTGGCGCAGACACCATGAATGCCATAGATCCAAGTTGTCAAGAATGCACTGCAAGCCGATGGTGGCTCCGTAATGGGCAATTGTGGGAAGCTCTCCAATCGGAATGGTTGGTAATGTCTTCAGATGTCTTCCACCGACTTGTGGAATCAATGCCACGTCGCACTGTGGCAACTTCGCCGGGTTGGAGGAGGTCCCACTCGTTATTAGGTGCTATCCCATAACTTTTGGAATGTGAGTGTATAACCGACATCTAATTAAAGGGTTATACACTAAGTGGCCAGTTTATTAGGAAGACCCATGACTATGCAAATCCGTTGGCATAACAATTACCGTACTACGTATTAGTTGGTCACGTGACAATCGGTACCAATATAAAGCGAGAACAGACCTGTCAAGTCCAAGTGGTTTGACCATCATCATGGGGAAAACAGGATCTGAGCGACTTCGAGCGTGGAATGATAATAGATGCCCAGCGAAGTGGCCTGAGTATTTCCGAAACTTCACGTTTTCTAGGGTTTTCCCGAACAACCATTTCGAGGGTTTACCAGGACTGCTTAAACAACCAGCCAGAGACAAGCCTGTGGTCGTAAACGATTCGTCGATCCAAGGGATGAGAGTAGGATGGGAATGCTTGTTCGTGAAAAGAGGAACGTCACGACTCGTCAACTAACCGTGGAGTACAACACTGGACCGCAGAATAACATCTCTGAAATTGGCAAGGAAGGGCTACAACAGCCGACGGCCAGTCCGGGTACCTTTGATCTCCATCCAAAACCGCAAAAAACATCTCCAATTTGCCCGTGATCACCAACACTGGACCATCGACGACCGGAAGAAGGTATGCTGGTCGGATGAATCCTGTTTCCTATTGCACCATGCAGATGGCCGACGCAGAATTTGGTTTCCGCACTTCAGGCTGGTGGAGGCTCTGCAATGGTCTAGGGAATGTTTTTCTGGCATACTCTTGGTCCGCTGATACCTGTAGAACAACGCCTTAATGGCCAGGACTACCTGAACATTGTTGCCGACCACGTTAATTCCTACATGGCTACTGTGTTTTCCCCATCGGAAGGATACTTCCAGCAGGGCAATGCTCCGTGTCACAAGGCTCGTATCGTCATAGAATAGTTCCAGGAGCACGATAATGAATTCAGCTTACTCTTCTGGCCACCACAGTCCCAGGATTTGAACCCAATCGAACATCTTTGGGATGAGCTAGAACGGGTTATTCGAGGCATGGATCCACCACCATCCAATAAGCATCAACTGGGAGCAACTGTTACATCCGCATGGACAAACATCAGGTAACAATGCTTCCAGCGGCTTATTGAATCTATGCCACAGCGAATTAGTGCTGTTATAGGGGGGACTAGAAATTCTTTTATTTCCTTTAGTTTGTTCTATATCCTTGTTTTAACTTGTTTTCCACTTGTAGCGAAGTTCGCTTTTCAGTTTGTTCTTAGTTTTAATAATTTCTTTAAAGAATTAACAAAGTGTCCACGTAGTTCGAGAAATATTAAAGAATAAAGGGCAAAGATGCCTTATCGCTGCTCTCTTGTAGGTAATGAGGCGCATGAGATATAGAAAAAAAAATCGCATCGCCTTGTGTTTTTCCAAAAAAACTCTCTGGATGGCGCGCGAATGCGTTAACCGAATCGTCGTCTCGTTTTAATCTTCAGGGAGACCATTGAGCGGGCCTGCCTCGAACAGGGGCTCCTATTCATTTCGACTTTATCTATGAAGCAGAATGCAGAAGATAAAACTCCAGTGAAAGCCTCATTGTAACCTTATCTCTACCTATAATGCGGGGAAGTGAAGATGGCAATTATGACGACGACGTCTTTGGTTTGCGAGAGCGCAAAACTAAAATCGATGTTTACTTTTGCGCATTTTCAATGAACTTTCCGATTATCGCTTTGTTTAATCAAATATCGATTATTTAGGGATTGTTAATCTATAATTAGTTAATTATCTGGGATGGCAAAGTTTGAGCCGGTTTCTGATAAATTCAGGCATTTGATTAAAATGAATTTAATTTTTTTTTTACGAATGGTTTCTCCCGCGCTCGTAAACCGTTTGGCTGTTGCGATGCGCTCACCGGTGATGGGTTGCCATGGCGGCGGATTGCCGTTTGTCACATGGACAGGTAGACGACCGCCTCCACCTCTCGGGTGATTACTTTGCAAAAGCCTCTTTGCTGTGTTCTCGAGAGTTTGATGATGGTTAATGAGTAAATTTTTAATTAGGAATTAAAAAAAGAATTAAGTCCACAATTTTTTTTTCTTCTTCTTTGAATCCAGTCACATTGGTCATATCATTTAGTTCGTTCCATATCTTTAAAAGAATTCATGAAAAAAAAGTTAATTATAATCAACTTGAACAAAGAGTCTGTTTCAATTCCCTTTCAATTGGATTGGGGTGCAATTGGTTTTTCTGCTCGGGCTTCTGCGGACTCTCAACTAAACATATCGATCCCCGTGATCCGATGAAGATGGGGGGAGGGGGAGAAGAGAATGTTCTCGGTTTTTTGGGAGGAGGAGGAGGAGGAGGAGAAATAGAAAAGAGGAACCCTCACTCCAACCCGTTCCTTCCGTCCTTTCACTCATAGCTGACAGATAAATTGCCTCTTGGAGAGAATATGGAGAAATTTTTCCCTCCCACCGTCGTTTATTTCGTTCACCGTAAAAAGGGTTACCAAGTGAATTATGTATCGGAGACTTTACGAGGAAATGTTTTCTCTATTGGCTGTGTCCTAAACGAGTTTCACGGATACGAAGAAAAGGAATTGAAAGCTTTCGGGTAAAAAAAAAAAAAAAAAAAAAAGTGAACTGGGTTGTGAAATTCGTTTTCTATCGGAAATTACAAAAGCTCACCGGGTGATAGACTGGCTGTGAGTGATGAATTTCGGTTATTAAAACTCCGCTTATTAAAATTTGGAATTAAATTTAATAAATTTTATGACAAGATTAATTTAGTTTTCTTTGTAATCTACGTGGATTTATCGCCTTTGTCACCTGAGAACTCCTCGATCGATCCATCTTGGAGGTTTTCACCTTGCAAGAGGACCTTTTGGATCGCAACATCTTTAATTATGTTTCGATTAATGCCTCCCTTTTTGGTATTCTAAACAATACATGTTGTTCCGTTCGTCCACCGTAATTGACGAGGAAGCCGACTCGAGCAGATAATTGAATCGTTGTCGGTATCGGAAAATTTAAACCGACAGCGCCAAATTCCCTCTTAACTTCCTATTGACATTGTGTGGGAGAACTACTGAATAAGGTCGATTGTTCACGCATAGCAACAATGTCCCAGTGTTTCAAAGGGAATTTTATAAAAGCTTCGAATGGTTCATTGATATGGCTAAATTGCTTTGCTAAGCACTTTTGAAGTACTGTAAGATAGGAGCTTTCGCCAGTAATGAGGGTAGCACACGTCATCCTGCAATGAACTACTTCACGTCTTAATCGTGTGTTCAGCTTGAAAATCCATATTAGTGAAACTTGTTTCCTAGAATTCCTTTCCTTGTTTGTTGATTTTTAATTCCGATAAAATGAAACAATATTGTAGACGAACACGTTAAAATATTTATAATCAGAAATTCCGGTATTTCTGAGTTAGATCTTCAAGCGACCTCCAGATTCTTTTCAGCTAATTTGTTTTTATCAGTTAGCGATTTCAAGTATCAGTCAGGAAGACTTGAAATTAGTTTTTAAATTCTTGGTGCTTTAAGTTTATAAACTATGTTTTTCAAAATCCAATATAAATACGTAACCTTGACTAAGTTGTATAAGGAGCATTAATCATTTATTTATTAAAAATGACAGCACTGCGCAGACTTAGAACTATAATTCTACAGAAAATTCAAACATAAACCATTATGATTGCTTTTAAATATCTATAATACACGACTGTCTGCGTTTTAGGCACAGCGTTTTCAGTGAAGCCATAGACGTATTAAAAACATACCAGGGTATCAAAAATCTTCCGGGAGGTCTTAACGTGGATTTAAGACAGCTAATAATTGCAAGCGCGTTCTGAATCCCAGAACGAACCCTACAGATGATTCTGATTTCTCCAAAAGCGGAGTATACAGATTAAGTTGCCCAAATTGCGAGTGCTTCTACATTGGCTGTACGAAGAGATCTTTCAGGGAGAGGTACAGCGGTATGAAGAGATCCTGGCTGAACGGTGATGGTAAGTCGGCTTTTGCGGACCACCTCATAGACGATGTGATGTCGATACTCAAGGTGGAATCTGACCCATGAGGGCCGGATAATCAGAAGATTCACGAAAGACTTCCTGAATAAGATCTTTAAGAAGAACCCTATCCTAGACACCGTAAACAAAATTAAAGCCAGCATCACCGAAGAGACGTTAACTCATCCAACCAAGACTAATTTTTCCTCTTGTTTTATTTTTAAAGTTATTTTTTAATTCCTGTATTTCATTTGCTGTAATTTCTTATCCCTTTCTATATCCTGTATTTCATCTGCTTGCTGTAATAAATCATAAATTCTAGAGCTTCGGCTCACTTACCTTGTAGATCTCCATTTGCCCTGATGATGAAGCATATTTCGAAACGCGTTGGCTCCATTAAATGTCTACCGTTTTGCTATTCCTGGACCTTTTTATTTCTGGTTTTACACACAATCGTGACTATTATGCAACTCTTAGATTATGAGAGAGTGTTTTAGAACCTATGGACTGTGTTCGGTGTTTTTAGGCTCTGCGTTAAGATTGTGGAAAGAGTAATCGTAAATTTTATTTTTTACCGAAAGCAGAAGACCCTATTTATCCAAACTAAATAGGAAAAACATTTTGTTTTATTATTTTTTTTTTGTTGGACTGATTTTTACCATAAATCCTCTTGTATAATGCGATTCCACTTTTTCGACCCAAAAAACTTATAAAAATGCTATCTTCTTATAAAATGCGATCCCCATTTTCGACTCGTCGCAAGAAATAAAGTAGGCAAATATATACAGAAAAAATTCATTATTTTTTTTACCTTTTTTACCTTTTGGCGACGAGAAATTCAAATAAAAAGTGAATTAATGTATAATGAACTGGACATTCTATATGCTGTATTACTTATTAAAATTACGTTTTCAATATGCAACTTACTTATCAAAATCGTTCTTTCCAGTCGTTTTCAATTTTTCTTTTTAAATTTTGGACAAAAACAGGCACTTACACATGCTTTCAACATTCTCGAACTGGTGGCGCCATCAGGCGAAATTTTACATGAACTAAAAAAAAGAAACTTGTCTATAAAAAGTATGGAAAACATTTAGACACCACTTCTAATTTCGAATTTTAATTTTAATCCTCTTGATATACATTTACCAGGTAATTTATAAGAATCTCTAACCACCAACGTGCAAATCGGTTGTGCCCTCGTTTATGCCTCAGATGATCTTAAACGGAATTTTTGGAACACCGGACATTATAATGCATTCTCACTTCAATTCCAGCCGCATCATAGGTAAAGCAAAAGATCTGTCAAATTTTGTATGATAATGGGGACCTAAGAGTAGCTTTGTTTATTCACATGCCACTATTGCAAAAGGCATTGAACTTGTATCTCCGAAACTGTGGCGATTTACAGGCTCTATAGTCTTCATAAGCTATCTAATTTTCTTGCGGAAAATAATTAAATAATATAATTGCCGCCGCAAACGCCGAGATATCTGTTTGAAATGCACTAGGCTCGTGAAAGTTTACACGTGAGTTCGGAAACAATCAAATTTATCCTTCTCAATCGTTCTTCATTCTCAAGTTTTCTGCCAAATTGGTCTCAAAAATTGAATCGTTCTAAGATGACTACGTCGTAGCCTTTCCGTGGATTTGAAATTAGAACGCCGTCATAAGGCCCGAGTTCACGCTTTGTTGCCAAGGCACATGGCAGAGAGGCGAACTAACAGCAAAAAATCTGTATGAACGCTGTTTGGCAGGCGACAAATGGAAGAACATAGTCACCTTGGATGAGGCTTGGGTGTATTTATCTAGAGATGGCAAGACACTAGGTGCGTCAATGCAAGGAGAGTTTTCCAAAAGGATTCATGGTGGTTGCTGGAATACACTTAATCGAACATCTCGGGGACGATTTGGAATAGGTAGTCAGACACAGTCAGCCACATTCCACCTATTATGTGTATCTTCATACTGTCAAACAGGCGCAAGGACCAGTGTCCTAACAGAACTGCAGACGGGTACCTAATAAATTGACTGATGAGTGCAACACCGTTGGAAAGAGGAAATCCCATTGCTGCTGATATCTATCACAATCGCACTTCAGCTACTGCAGATGCGCAGTTCATAATGTAATGGATAGATATGTAAGCCGTAGACGTCTTATTGTACTTATAAGAAACATGGTTAATGAAGGTATTTTCCTGTTTATATCAACACTTAAATAAAATTTCCGTAGCATTTTCATTTCGTTTATTGCATTCTTTTGCATTGACGGCTATAAAGCTATAAATCGTGAGTGATTGACTGCTTGGTTGGTGTTGACCCGAAAGGAACTCAATAAGTTTGCTGAAGATAACATGGACTTTCATTATGGATTGCTCCAAAGGATTTCTCTCTCCCCACACACTCACTCTTTCTCTCGTTAGCTGCCTGTCTGTCACCGCCACCTTCCCCTTTAACTTTTATTTGCAGAAACTTTTTCAAAGTGGTTTTCATCGAGTGGTGTTCCAACCCACACGAAGAAGAACCATTCGAACTCATTGCATTGGCACACGATAAGACTGGATGAATGAACAAGAGAGAGAGAGGGGGGAGAGGGGGGTGAGTAAATGAGAAGCGTTGGTCGGACTCAGCCAAACATGAATCCTGCGCTTTCCCATCAGATATTTCCAACTCTCCCGTGATTGGCCAAGTCCCTAATAAAAGGGGTGGAATAAAGGGGGAGGGGGTTCTCTCCAGGGGTTCTCGTGGTGCGCATGGGCGCGTCCGTTGACGGTATCAGGCCTCTCACGTGACTCACGGTCATTCCAACGAACTGATCCTCTCTTCGTGGAGAAGAAACCCCACCTCCTCTTCTCATTGCCCCAACCCTCACTTTCCAAATTCGAATGATTCAGGAGTTCCTCGTCGAAAAGGATTTCCTTCTAACTCCCTTAATGAAATTTCCAGAATGAATTCCGACTGAGAGTGACTCCAGGGGAAAACTTTTTCATTACTTAAGTTTCAAGAATTACAACAAAAGATAAGCATTTGCGCTTTGCACATAAACACATTTACAAGTTTCATTCACAGTTACCAGAAGGAAGGAAGTTCATTGCTCCTCCCAGTGATTTTTCACTATTTAAATTTTACTTCACTATTACAGGGCGGGCTATCTATTGGAGACCTTCTGATGATTTGATTATGCAATTTAGAACAAATACGAAATTTACTTCATAAACCATAACAGACAGGGGCTAATTTCCAATTAAACTTAATCCGCATTCAATTATGAGCACAATAAAAAAAACGCATCATAATCGGATGAATAATTCACTCAAAATTGAAACGCAAACATTTCTACATGCAAATCATGTTACATGCCTATCCACTGTTAGCTGGCCGCCTCGATCCCCCGATCTCATTCTCTTATAGACTATAGACTTTCTCACTTTAACTTGACACTGTTGAATCCGCTGCGGTGTGTAAATCAATCCTAGTGATCATTCGTTGTGCCAATTTTGATTGGCTTTGAGCATCACGTGACACAAGTAACCAATCAACAGGAGCATTCCTTTCATTCTCTCTTCCACAGTAAGAGGAAAAGTTTATCCTCTGATAACTGCTGCTGCCATCCTGTAAACTGCATTTTAGACTGCATCCTCTTTTATCCCTCAAATTTAAGACATTAAAAATAAATCAAAAATTTGCCAATGAAATATGCAAAATCTATATATATAAAGATGGATGTTTGTGGGTTTGTTTGTTTGTGGGTTTTGTTTTTTATACAAATCTACCGTTTTATTCCGATCTTGATAAAATTTTGCATACTTGACCTTCAAACCATGAGGAAGGTCACTGTCTATCTTAGATTTCGGAAGATAAATAATTATCGATAAAAACTCGATATCCATGGTTATAGAAGAGCATATTAATGAGAAATATGTCATGACCAACAATACAAGGAAAAGTTTGCTCAACAATAGGTATCAACAATGGTGTCAACAAGCAATGCGCCAACACTAGGCAGGGATCAACAATATATATCTCATGACCAACAATGAAAGGCCAAGTTTGTGCAAGATAGATAAATTTCAATTTGTAACAATGCATAGAATTCCTGTTATTCAGGCTTTTCTTAGAAAAGAGAGTTCTTAGAACTTAACAATTTCTTGAAAATCTTTAAAAATGATCAGTAACTGGAGATAATGGAGTGTTAGCAGACTATTGAGAAAGAGTGGAAAGACGACCGAGGAAGCACTCCTTTACTCCGTGCTGTATTGAGCAAATGGTAAGCATGTCAATAGAAGAATCGGCGATCGCTAGACTACACAAAGAGATAAATGGCCAAGTTTTGATTCAAGACATCGAGAGAAGAAAGGGAATTGCAACAACATCAAGTGCACATCTAAAGTAAGATTACGTGAGTAAGAAATTATTTAGACTAGCCGTTGCATCGTTGGAGAGGTCCATCCATTGTGAGCCTTTAAAAAAAAATTTTTCGAATTTTCATTAAGAATTTTTACTGTAATAATTCTAAGCGTTTTCATGTGTTTATTTTTAAGATATTTCAAAATTTATTCCAAAAAAATCCGAGCCACCCCGGGGTTATCACCTAGCTTATGTGGTAACACATCAGATTCAAACATTTCATAAAAATATATTTTGACTATATTTTGTGGGAAAGTGTATATTTTGGAAACTGAGATGCTGAAAATGCGATGACTGACTGTTTGTTTCCAAAAATTATTGATAATGAGCATAAAGTGAAGATGCAGTGACAGAACATTAATAAGGCAGCATCTATTGATGAGGCATAGGAGTCACGCGTGTCTCCCTTGAGCTCCCTATCAAACGTCCAGACGACTGGCAAAAATATTTGTTTCTGGAAAGGAAAGAGAAAGAACGAGTATTGGTCAGAAAAACTCTGCAACTAAAAAAGAAAAAGCTATACGGGCATTTGAAACATCTGAGCAACGGGAGTTTAGATAAAGTCCTGGTATGTCACCTAGATTTCCTGTTTTTCGTATTTATTGTAGAATGGATAGTTCCTTTGCTCTGGTTGTATTGATTGAGTTATTATTTAACCAATTGGGACTTATAATTTAATGTTTTGAGATTGTTCTCTTTACCTACAAGTGTAATTATCCCGGGCAACGCCGGGTAACTCTGCTAGTATAATATAGAGTCCAGTCACATTAATGTGACCACCTGTCAGTAGCCAGACTAACCACGGACAGCTGCGAGACTGGCAGGAAGAGAGTCAATAAGGTTCTGGAAGGTATTGACAGGGATGTGAAGCCATGCCGAGTCCAGTTCTGTGGCGAGCTACCATAGGTTGCGCGGTGAAGGATCCATGGCGCGAACAACCTGATCGAGGTGGTCCCACAGATGCTCTATGGGGTTTAAATCCGGGGAGTTTGGGGGCCAGGAGAGTACCATAAACGCATCCTCCTGCTCTTTGAACCATGCACGGACACTGTGGAACATATTGCAGAGTGTTTGTTTTCTGACGCTGAACGCCGTACACGCCATCGGAAAAAGCCATCTTTCGCCACTCCGTTGTTGTCCAGTTGTAGTACTGGCTTGCAAATGCCAGTCTTTGTCGCCGGTGAACAGCCGTCAGCATTGGTGCACGAACGAGCCGTCTGCTGCGGCGGTCCATACGCAGCAACGTTTGCTGAACTGTCGTTGAGGATACGCGTTTGGTAGCCCCCTAGTTCATCTGGGAGCTCAGTTGGTCCACGGTTGCACGTGTTTGCTTGCACGCATTTCCGTAGCCATCGTTCACCTCTGTCATCTGTGGCCCGCGATGCCCGTTGCTGATTTTGGGTAATGCCATTCTGCCATGCACGATAGACTTTCACCACGGCAGCACGCGGACTGTTCACAAAACTAGCCGTTTCAGAAATACTGCCACCCTTGGTTCGGAAGCCGATGATCATGCCCTTTTGGAGGTCGGATAAATCGCTACGTTCGCCTTGACTCTAAAAATTCCAATGTTTTCTGCTCCCTCCCCCCACCTCTGATACTGGTACGTACATTCTGGACGTAACCATTTTCCGCTGATGTTGAACGTAGGAGGTGGTCACATTAATGTGTCTGGACTGTGTATAAATTTCCAATAAAAATTTAAGAAAAAAATATTAAAAATTGTACTATTAAAATGCATTTAACACAAAATAGTCTAATTTAAAATAGAAATGTGATAAAAAAGTTGAAAATGAAAGCTTTTTCACTTTCCACCAGTGTATAAAATCTTTTGTTTCAGGTTTTGAAGTTACCTTACTGGAAGTACTTGTTCATGTAAAGTGGTTATTGCCTTAGGTAAACTGTGGGATCGGTTGGCATTAACAGTTCTTATTTGTTGGCATTAATAGATTTTTAAAATTCTATGATAGTTATCAAGTAATTTGAGGGGTATAGACTTTTCGACCATCCTGTATACATTATATCATAATATTCGGAATATAAAACGCATTCATGTACAATACGCATCTATAGCCTGTGCGTGATCGTGCTGATATCGATTAGGCATGCCGATTATCTCTCCCGCAAAATTGTGGGATTTCTCATTCTCCTCCAAAGTTAGCAACTATTTTAATGGCAGCTACAGTTAACAACAGCGCGGGGAGAAAAGGAAAAAACTCTTCACAGTCAAGCTAGGGAGATTGTGTGGCATGTTTTCAAGTACATAGAGAAAAGAGAACCTCATAAAAAATCACATCGGGAAAAACAGTGGCAATTCAGCGAAGAAAGCTGCATCAGTACGACTCTCGGCTGATTCTGCTGCACGTGGACAGCGATCGTGGATTTGTGAAAGACACCTGCTTATTGTTCAGATCAAAAAAGTAATTATCAGATTACCATAACGAAATGAATGGCGATTCTTTTCTGGATTGATTTAAGACAAAACTCTTGCCAAATATCCCGAGTAATTCAGAGACCATCATGAATAATGCTCCTTATCCTTCTGTTGAGAAGGCAAAGGCTATTCATTCAAGTCAAGATATATGAAGCTTTTTAAATTTATATTAATAAATATAAAAGAAAAAATTATTTTATTGCGATGTTTATTACGATGGAAATTCCGTAATTTTTTTTTCTGCTCATGCCTTCTTAAGGCTTCTACAGTTCTTAAACCAGACATGGTTAAGCGCATTTGGCTCAGCGCTTCTGATCAGCTAATAGCACATTCCGTCACCACGCCCAGGTTTTTCTTTTATTGTGCTGACTATAATTTTTATTGATTTTTAACAAATTCTCGTGTATAATACGCACTGGTGTATTATACGCATACACTGCATTGTAAACAAAATGAACGTTATATTAAAAAAAAACAGTGAATTAACTTAATGTATCTTGTGTTGACTATTTAACATACCTTAATGCCCAACCACTATATTAAATATTATATGCTAGTATCGTTTGAAGTTCTTCACACTGAATTTCATTTGTTTTGGATATTTCACTTTTGCATTCAAGTTAATGTACCGATATTGTATCTTTTTTATAGACTGTACGCATTTGGATCAATTTGTGAAGGAATTGCATGTTAATGGTCTTTAAAAGGTTCCATTGTTGAATTAAATTCACCCAAGTCGATATTTCAGCGGCAACTCGAAAACCATTTGTTAAAAATAACATTGACATCTCTGTGAATAGCTTTCAAAAATATATTGATTGGAGTACGGACACAAACACAATAGAAATGACAGCCCTAATGGCTATTTCAACTATTCGATTTCCTATCTTTGACAACCGATTTGAAGTGTGCGGGAAGGTGGAATAGTAAACAGGAGCTTAAGGAGGAGGAAGCGGGTGCCTTTCATTTTAGAAGACTGGAGGCAACAGATCTGTTTAGTCCTGCTCAGAACTGTCATCGTTCCTTTCTCTTATATCACAAAAGAAACTGTCATACGTCCTTGCGTTCTCGACTCCGGAATGCGACCGAGTTCGCCACCCCCAATAGCGACAACGACGACGGCGAAGCTCCAACAACAATCGATTAATGAGCGAAAGCATGAGACCAGACAACTGAACAAGCCATCACCGCAAGACACATTCCCATTGGAGAGGAAGGGACACGCAATATAAGTCGACGACAACAAGTCAATGAACATAAGGAAGCGATCGGGGCGTGAAAATCCAAACGCGAATCTATTGATTTGGGTCAGATTAAATGAAGTCGTTAAGCATGGAGTAGATTATATATGAGACTCTGATATGTAGTTTTGTAAGGTGTTTCCTTGTTTTCTTGCTCTTATTGTTATCGATTGGGTTATTGCTAGCTTTCTCTCCTTACATTGATTGCCAATAAGTAGCCGAGCTCTTTGATGTTTCGATGACAACGGTTTTCTTTTAATAACGACGGACATTGCATTATGAACTTGGTAATTAGGTTCTGGTTTTAACTTCTGTTTTCTTGGTATGATGAGATTAATTTGAAAATGTAGATCCGTCGCGTAGGCTGTGTTTTTGATTAGATGCTATTTTTAGTGCATCAATGTAGTGTATCGGCAAATGCCATGTTTATTTCACCGTCGTCGTCGTGGATGTCGAAATCAAGTGTAGAAACTGGGAGACGGTAAACATACAGTGGATGCGATTCGTCCTAAAAAGATTTTTCTTTCGTGATTGAATTTCATAAAAGCTTTTAAACTGTAATTCGCCGAGCAGGGAAGAAAGATTTTAAAAATAAAAAGGGAGAGTCGCGCTGCCCGGTGCTTGAAAGTGGAAGTTCCAATGCAATTTATTCGTCCAAATTAAATATGGATTGCATTTCAAAATCGCCGATTAAATTGCCTGCAGTCGGATCCGTTCGTCGTTAATCATTTACGGCACTCACGACAAATTCATATCCACGTATGTTCCGAACGAAAGCAAAAGTGCCTCAAAACTGAAGCTATTTCGAGATAGAAAGATATCAGCTCCATTGGGTGAATTTCATTATTACAAAGGAGAAACATCCTTCATTTTCGTGTGGCTAGAAATTTCAAAAAATAAAAAATAACTTCATTAACTATTTATTTATTTTTAATATTACGCGTACCAAACTTAATTATCAACTGTTTCCTTCTGAAGCGAAATCCTTCCTCTCGGAATTAACGATTAATCCGGCAATGAATAGAAAATGAATTGCTTCGCCGGGTGGGCTGTCAACTTGAAAATCTCGGGCTCGACATCCGGTGGAAATTTTGAGCCCCCAGACACACATCTCCTTTTCTCCCCGCGGGTGGGTTGAGGGGGGGTCATGAGATGGGGGTAGAGAATTGAGTGAGGAAGGGTCTCTCTCTCTCTCTCTCAATTCGAGGGATTGATCCTTGAAAGTGCTTGGCTCCGCGATGGAAAGGTGTTAAAAATTCCCACTCCGTTCGAACAAAGGTCAAATGGAGGACGGCGATAGATTCACTCGAGATTGTCTTCTTCCGTTGGAATAAAGTAGGAAAAACGTCACCGATCGAAGAAGTAAGAAAAAAAAATAACATCAGGGTTGGAGGGAAGACGAAAGAATTTTAATTAAGATTCAAAGTCGAAGAAGAGGATTGAATGTCCCAATTTTCGCGAAAAAGTGTTTGATTTCTCTCTTTTCTCTCTCTCACCATTGATTGTGATTCCGCGATTAATTCCGATGATTTTTCAATTAGTCCCCACGGGAAAGAAAGGAATTGGATTCTTTCAGTGAATACCGAATCGATTTATTGAGAAAGTCGCATCCTGAATACTTATTATACGTAACATCACCCGCAGAGGGATTGCAAAACATCCAATTTCCACGTTTTTCATTGTGGTATTTAATTTCGAGACTGTCTTTGTGGAACAAATTCAATAAACCTTGATGGAACATTGGTTTCGTCTTCTTCAATTTTAATTCCCGAAATAACAAATGAGGAAACGTCCAGTGTATGGCTAAAAATGAATGGGCGTCTTCAGAAACGCTAGATAACGATTATTTATTACGCTTGATAATACCTACACTAACGATAAATAATCGTTATCTTGCGCTTTTATGATGGGCGGATAATTTCATTGGGATCTCCTGTACACGATAATGTCATTGCTTTGCAAATGCAGAAGCAGGAATTGGGCAACAGTTATTTCGTTTGATAATTCCATTACTACAGTAACATAAACTTTTTTATCATAAGAAAATAAATAAATAGAAGCAAATGGACAGTAAACAATTCGTTAAAACATTTTAAAGAAAGACGATGTCCATTTATTAGATGAGGCAAATTTAAATTAACGAATCAGAGAAGCTCTAGCATTTCATTGTTGATCATAATATTTACAGTAAGAGGCCAATATCACATGTTTTTGGTTGTTATAAAGCTTACTGTCTTCGCTATTCAGATCTCCTAGAGCCCGTTCTGCTGATCGGATTTGGATGAAACTTAGAATATACGTTTATAGACCATGGAGAAAAGATTTTTGCAATAAAAAATAGTTCAAATTTCGACCACTTTTTGCAATTGCAGTTTGCTGTACAATTATTAGTCTGGATATAACTTATAACATGAGGTAAGCATACATGAATACTATTTTTATTTAAAATTATAATGCAACGCGATACATACCCCCTCACCAACGCAACGTATTACTCGACGTTGCACATGAAGCCAGCCCCGTGTTTGATTACCGAATTACTTAATAAAATGAAATAATAAATTAAGCAGATGGTTATTAATTACTATACATATTTTTTACTAGAAGGCAATTAGCTAATTGTAATAATCTATTTTTGAAAACTAAGTTTGTTTAGAAGCTTGAGAAGCCATTCAGTTGTCGTCTGCTGCTGTCTACAAAGTGGATTCGTGCTTATTGCTGAGTAGTGGAAGAAAGAAGTTCCGTTAAGCGCATTAATACATCGCTTTAACAATGGAGTCCTTGTATGAATATGTGTGCTCAAATTTTTTCGTTTTCGTGGTTTATTTTGAAAGAAACAAAATTTCGCACTCTCTTATTTTGCAAGCATCGATTGTAGCTTCAATTGAGTAACATATTTCAGTTTGGTGGAAATCTGTGACATACATGTTCGAGGGATTCCCTTGTAAGTGAAAAAGTTATTTATTCATAGCATTTATTCAATGTGCATTCCATAACCCGCGAACGAGAATTACTCGCACTCTTGTATTGCCCGTGAATTAAACTCACGAGAATATACTGAAATAACGGCATTTTGTTTTCATATGTTAGCTATGATTTTTTTAAAAGTGCAAAATGAGGGGGTCCCGAACTTCGTGGTACATGTGGCTGCAACAAAAGAAAATAATTTACAATTTACAAGAACTGTATATACAATGTTTAATTTTTTAATTAAATACAATAATCTTGCCAGTAAAGCCCTGGATTATTAGTCTCTTGGACTTCCTCTGGTGCCAAGTTTGCTTAATATATTCTATTATGGCGGCTAGAGTGGTCGGGAAAGGTCAGAATCCGCCGTCATTATAAAAAAAAAATTAAAACCCTCTTCAGGATGTAAAAAAAACTGTATACCCGCGGGTTACTGAAATACGGTATAGCGTGTTCGGCAATAGCACCAAGGGTTTCTTGAGGTAACATTGCATATTTAGAGAACGGTGAATATATGAGGTAACATTGCATATTGTCCTGAATATTAAATTGGAATAATTGCATATTGATTTGTTTTGGAGTAATTCATAATGGGCTAGTTCTGCTTTCGAGATCTTTTTCAAAGGAGCGATGAGTGAATATCATCGATTGTTATAAGCTGAAGCTTAAGAGACGTCAACGAGCAAAGTACAAACAGAGAAGCTGGCATGAATTTAGATGACTGAAGCCGGGAAGTATTGAATCAAGTAATGGAATGCTATGTCTATTTTAAACTATCGGCAGTTTGGTATGTATCGTATAATCATCCCTCTATAAACATAATAATACAGTGATTCGAAGAGAAAACAAGGGGACAACACTGTTGATTGACAAGGGATTAGAACATTCGAATTTTAATGCGTTGATGTAAGAAGTTGTAAAGTAATTGCCTCTTGATGTATACCAAAGTGTTTAATGATCTGAAGGTTAACAATAGTATCAATCACGTTAAGTGATCTAAGCCCTTGACTTAGTGCTAGAGGCAAGTTTTTGTTGACAAGAAATGCAACAAATTAACCATGAATAATGATAATACTGTATATTAAGTAACTATTAGAGATTCGTGTTCTCTTATGGGCAATTTGTGTTCATAGCTGTATAGCTTTGAGTTATTAGTCAAAGGGTCTGTATGTAATTGGACTAAAGAGTATTTAAATAATAAGAAATAGACTCAACTTTATATGAGAAATGTATATCGATATTACTCAGATATTAAAATTAATGATCAAATTGTAATTAGCTTACTGTTAAATCTTAGACGAAACAATCATTAACAATAACTTAAGTGTTGTCTGGCATAATAGAATTTTATAATAGTAGATACCTCTAGGTAGTGGTATTAAGAAGGAAAATACGGGCATAAATAAACCGAATCAGGGGATTTGTACAACTATCCAACATAACCTAACTTAACCTAACCTATCCAACTGTCTCGTGATCTCGAGGGCCATGGATTGGGCCATCTCTGCCACTCCCTCGATTTGGAAATGTTTCATTAAGATCCATGTGACTGAAGAGCCCAGGAATCTCGGAAGAGCTCCATCTTGTTGAAAGGATTACAGGTCACTTCATGGACAGTCATTTCATTGGCAATCACTTCATCGATAGACATTTCATCGACAGAGACGTTTCATCGAAAGTCTTCGATTAACATTTCTTTGAAAGTCGCTTCATCGACAGATATTTTTTCGATAGCGACCAAATGATATAATCGATAATTTTCACCTAAACATGTTAAAGTTTATTTAATTCTTAATCGAAGTTTATATTAACTTCGACGCTCAGAGCGACGAACTATAATTTTTTTATCGATTATATGACTATAATTCTCTTTTCATTTCTATTCAATTTATGTATTGGATTTTTTTGATTTTCATCTCAACATGATAAACTTCGATTAATAATTAAATAAACTTTAACATATAAAGGTGAAAATTGTCGTTTATATCATTTGGTCAATGAATCGTTTCTATTGAAAAAATATCTGTCGATGAAGTGACTTTCGATGATTGGCCTCTGCCGATGAAATGTATGTGTTGATGAAGTGGCTTCGATGAAATGTCTGTCGATGAAGTGGTTTTCGATGAAGTGACCAGCTGCCGTTGAAAGATGATAGTTGGTTGCATTTCCTGTAGCCGAGAAAAATAGCATAGTGGATTACCATGTCTAGGTAAACATTTCCATTAACTGTTCCTTCAAGGAAGAAGAACGAGCCAATTCGGACACTCTAAAGTCTGGGTCCTCTGATCCCAAAATTCTCACGTTGTCTGTGTTAACTTCTCCGCTTATATAAAATGTAA
>JAHWFO010059906.1:610552-692714 GCA_023313115.1 Rhysida immarginata
GATGCCCAACTGACAACTAACCGATAGTGTCCAATGTGTGACGTCAGGAATTCGAAACTCCTTCGCACTTCTCGGCAACTTGTGACGTAACAGTTGCCGAACCATGGCGCCAGTGTCTATCGCAGGGGGAGGGAAAAAATGAAAGTTTTTTATATATATTATCAATTTTGAGTACGAATTGAAAATTTTTATACATGCTACGTTGTTATTGAGACTTTCATCTTTCATTTTAAACAAAGTTGTTTTGGGTGTGGAGTTTACCTTTAAGCACTGATCCGATTGCTACAAAGTGGCTGCACACGAATTGGAGACTTCGTTTCTGCAAGCCATACAATACATTGAGTCGTTTTCCTGCGGTGAAGCCATTTTGAAGATAAAGCAGCCACAATGCTTTATACGTCTCCAAGTTACCTGCAATAAACAATCTTTAGTTACTATCACGGGTAAAATATAAGGAGCGTTCAAAAAGAAACGAGCCATAGTCTGGAATGTGCAAACCAGTGACAGAATGGTGATATCATAGCGTGTGTAACAAAGAGGGGTTCCGACAAGAGCGCGGAAATTCACAGCCTACCGCTAGAAGTTGACAATGGAAGTCACGTGACTATACAAAGGAAGCAGAAGCAAGTATCAATCGTCCAACGGTCATTCGCGTTGTATAAGCAGTGAATAAGTGAAATGGAGGCGTCAAAAGAAGAAAAGAGGTGTTGTTCGTTTTCTGACAGTGTAAGGAGTAGGGGGAACGGACATTCATCGAAGAATGTCACAAGTGTACGGTGAACACTGCATGTCCCTTGCAAGGGTCAAGGCGTGGCACAAGCGGTACACGGAAAGATGGGTGTCGTTAGCCGATGACATCGTCCAGCTGGTTGATGGACTCGTTACTCAGGACCGCCAAGTTACAGTGAACGCCATCATAACGGAAAGACTGAACTGGCGCAAAGTGTGCGCTCAATGGGTGCCCCACAGTCTTCAACCACAACAGGAAGCATGTTGAATGGCCCACTGTCTTGATCATCTGCAGTGCTATTCCAGGAAAGGGAATGAGTACCTGGCACGAGTGGTGGCTTGGTGTCATCACTTCGAACCAGAATCGAAGCGACAAAATCTCCAGTGGAAGCATCCAGGGTCACCACCACCACCAAAAAGATCCAAGGCAATCCACACAAGTGCAGGAAAGGTTATGCTGACGTTCTTCTTTGACCAAGACGGCCCTCTTTTGATAGACTTCCTGCAGCACGGGACAACAGTGAATGCCCAACATTACTCGCAAACCTTGACCACCCTTCGCCAAGCAATCAAATCGAAACGACCAGGCAAGCTCACCCGTGGGGTCATTTTGCTCCACAACAATGCAAGACCTCATACGGCCAACACAATCACGGCACTTTTGCAGAAATTCAAGTGGGAGATTCTCGGTCACCCTCCATAGAGCCCAGACCTCTCTCCCTACGATTACGCCATTTTGATCCCCTAAAAAAAGGCCTCAACAGCCAGGGCCAATACTACTGACATACAGATACTGGTTTCTGTTCCTAGGCCTCCGGCTCGTTTCTTTTTGAACGCTCCTTATACTATAAACTGTTGAAATCAGGGTAATCATTTGTGGATACCATGTATATAGAGGTGTTTTCTTCTACGTGGATTGCAAACAAAAGTTATAATTTAATTGATATACACAACGGTAAGTATATCATTTTTAGTTACGATGTTAGGAGGGGGAGGGGTTATGAAGCATCGGCGTGTAAAGACAATATGGGTGCCTCTTTTCCATAGAAGATTAGCAAACATTGTTGATTTCAGAGGAAAGTTAAATTGGAAAGTCATTTAAACTTACTAGATTTAATTTGTTGTAGATCCCTTATAATTTTATTTATTTACTTATCCAATTGCAATATAGAAATTATGCAGTCTATTTTATACCATAATTCATTTTATTGTTTACCAAAAAAATAAGAGTACAAAAATAACAAACAGTGAGTAAAATCATGTTCAGAAAAAACATACAAAAATGGCTCTTTTTATTATGTTCTTCTTTTTTTAATAATAATATTTAACAAATATACGAAAAATTCAACTCCTCATAAAACTCGCTTCTAGTTATACGATAAAGAGAATCTAGAATTGGCTGAAAAATGAATTGAATGCAAACATCCAACAGAAATACCCATGAATGAATTAATAATTTCTTATCGTTTATTAAGTAACAACAGCAAATATTCAAATTATGGCTTCATTCACAGAATCAACAGTGATGACAAGGAAAAATCAAAATGCAATTGGACACAAAAACACACATGACAAACGCACTTGGAATATGAACATACAAAATAAATATCAAGTTTTTTTTTTCATCAATTATTATTATGTTTATTATATAAAAACAACTACGTTTAAAATGTTTACCTTTTTATAACAATTATTAATAAAGAAACCTTAAAAAACTTATAAGCAATTCAAAATAAATTAACGAACATCCTAAAGCAATAGTCGGCACATCCATGTCTTTCCCTTGTATCGGTTTGAAACCAAAAGGAAATTTGCCGACTCCGGTAACCTAAGTTGTGCAGCAAAAGAACTTGGCACAAAGAAATTAATCTCGGTTTTACAAATAGGTTATAAGTAACTGCCTAAAGCTTACTTCATTGGCAATAAAATCTCAGTAAAAGCTGAACAGAAGAGTTAAACAAGGACAGACTCACCCTGTTACAGCCAAATTAAAAGTTAGCAGCTGCCAAACGACAAAGTAAGAATGAATAACAATATCACTTTTTTTCTCTCTCTCCCTCTTTATCTTTTGCATTTATTAAGGAAAAAAATTGACGGAATCAAACGTTCTCTTTCTCCAAAGGAGATGAGATGCATGGTTTTATTATTGTAAATCAAGGCAACCGAAAAAAGTGTGAAATCAACGGTTTTACTTCCAGTCGAAATCCATTGGGCGGAACAAGCTGGGAAGAAGAAGAAGAAGAAGAAGAAAGCTCACCGTCGTTTTCCCACGTTTTAAAATCGATTTTCAAAAAGAAAATTCGTAGAAATTGCTAAAAAAAAAAAAAAATCAAAACTAGAGAGAGAATTTATTTTTTCTTCCTCAACTGAATATTTTCTCCAATGAGTTATGGCGGCCATTTTGACGTCATCAGATTCACAGCGCATGCTCCCGAGTCGAATACAACCGACAATTTTTTTTTTTGTATTTTTAATACAATGAAATACAGCCGTACGTGACGATATACGGGACATTTTTATAAATTGTTTTTTTTTATCATTAGTACATGTAAACACCGAAGAATTTTACATACATGAAATAAAAACTTAACACTTTACTAACTGACTGTGGCATATAGACAGAAAAATGACTAGATTAGTATATAATTTGAAAAAACACTTACGCTCATAGCTGCCGTGATTTTTGAATTTTCATTAATTTTTATTTCATATCACACCATCAATAAAGATTGAATAGAGAGCAAAAATACTACGAGAGAGAGATTGGCAACATTGAATAAATCACAAATATAATCAATGTCACATCACACACCGAAATGAGGATGACGATTGATCATTTAATATGTAAGAAAAAAAAATTTTTAGACAAAAATTTCTTTTATTTTCATAAGAATTGCGACCAATTCTTCAAAACTCACTTTATAACCTTCCAAGAGAATTTATTTTCCAGTCATGTGATCAAAATCTCAGAATACAATTAAAAAATGATAAAATTATGCATTGAATTATTATTATTTTTTTCATATAATGAATACACTCCTCCATAACAGGAATAGTTTACATTTGTAAATCACAAATAATCAGGGAGAGTTATAATTAAATTGTACTTAAACCATACTGCAATATAATCCTCCTCTAATATTGTTTTTCTTATTTAGTTATTTACTTCTTCATTGAAATACCATTCGCGATCATCATAAGGGCATCCTCAATGGATTTGAAGATCTCCTACACCTTAAGACACAATTCCAGAATCCCTTCAATATCTTTATATTACAATTACAACAGAATCCACATACACTTAACATACAAAACATTGTATTTACAATGTGTAAATGCATTACCATAACTGGCGACTTACCAAAGGTTTATGCAAATTACATGAGCAGAATATTTGTTCATGTCATACAACTGTTCAGGTTGTTTTGTTACAATATACCAACACAATAAGTTTACAACACAAGAAGTAACAAGCAAGGTCATGGTTATGAATTAAATAAATATTGAAGATGCAAATGTATAGAATACCAATAACAAAATCTTCACCAGATACTAATACAAGGTTTTTTATCATAACAATTATACAAAATCTAACACATCTATATTATATGAATGAGAACTATATTATAGAATGGTCAAGAAAATTTAAAAAAAATTTTGAATAAAAACAAAAACCGCTCTTACAAAATGCAGTTAGGCCTACTGTAAATGAAATGGACACTTCGTAAAGAAATTAAACCATTAAGCATGTACCCAGAGTGAGGAAGTAAGTTTTACTTCAATCGTTCGTGACATCAGCATCACCTGATGCATCAGATAAACAAACAGAAGATCTTTTTACATGCTGAAATTAGTGAACACAATGATACATATAGTATGGTATTTTAAAACATACACTAAAAGGGCAGTCCATCTACGAGGGGTACTCAAAGCGTTTCTGGAATACCTCAACAGACGGCGAACGAGCGATAAGATAGCGATCCCACTTTTGTCCAAGCACCAGTTACTACATAGTGCTGGTTACTATCATGCTGATACCTATGTCGCTAAACACTGTAATTCCCCTGGCCACTGACAGGATGTTATGTTTTTAATCTATTTAACATCTTCCATAACAAAAATGAAAGAAAAACTATTTCAAAAAAAAATCAATGGATTTTGAGATTCATTAAAAAAAAAAAACAATTCTGGGCAATGTGTCCCTCCTTACTACATAAGTAACACTTTGCTCTAAGCTTACAAACAATTGATTGGCGTTTTTTTATGGTGAGGGTATTAAATGCATCATAAATCATGGATAATTCCCTCGAGCCTCTTGAAGGGAGAATAGCATCTCTGCTTGCAGGCGCAATAAGGCTTAACAGGTTTCAGCATTTTGTTACTGTTCCATTTGAAGTAGATGTGGGTGTTGGTCGTTCATCGCAATGCCGCAATTCGAACAGCATTCTAACACCAAGTCCATGTTCACACTGGGGGGAAGCTGCTTCAGAGACGCTATTAGTGGTTTGGAGGAAACGGTGCGACAAGTGGCAGGGACAGTGGTTTCTGCATCTTGCGCAGCAATTACTCGCTAACAAACATATTCATGTTACACCTCAGAAATCCTACCCCGGATCTTGCTCCTAGTGACTTTTGGCTGTTCGCGACTCTGATAATGGTCCAGGGACATCAAGTTGAATGCGATGGCAGAGCTCCAGAAGATTCCACAAGAAACCTTCGACTGATGCTACTAAGAATGGCAGATTCGATGGAGCAAGTGTGTGCTCGCAAGGTTGCTAATTCGAAAGAGATTAGATAAGCATTGCCATATGTCCTATCATTAGAGTGATATACCGTCATTCCATGAACTTTTTGGCTACCCCTCGTATTACTGGAGCAAGGAATTTCAGATTACTGGTTGTCTATTGTCTGAGGTTCCCATTGTTTTTTGTTTTGTTTTTTTTTTACTTCCGTACCCCTTTTTAGTCCATTTCACCAAATTAAAAAAATATATAAATATCAAATAGTACATAAATCTTTAATTTCATTTTTAATTCCGCGTACCCCTAAACGACTAATCACCTACCCCAGGTTGGAAAATCTTGGGATAGCACATGTAGCAAAGGAATGATTATCATGTTAATATCTGCTGTGTAAAAAAAATTATAATTTAATCTACCAATATTAAAGGCTTTTACAAAACTTGAAAGCATCCATTTCTTTTATAGTGACCTTGTATAATACGCACATGCGTCTTATAAGCCAACATTTTAAAACCATTATGTGCTTCTAAATCAATTAACAATAAACAAACTCAATTACATTAAATTCTATTAAATTTACTTCTAAACTCTTACTTTATTCTGAAGAAAATATATAAAAATTTAAACAAATCCACCTCCATCTCTTATATTTTGCGAAACAAGCAACACGGATCGCCATCCATTTTCTTTATCTCGTTCAGATCTCGTACACTCGCAGGAAGCACTCAAACCCATTACCTCAACCCCTACAGAGCGAAATTGATTTCCTTGCCACCTCAGTGAACAACATCAATGAGTAGTTAACATCCAGGAAACGCAAATGACTCCAACGAATTAAGTATGATTACATTCATTTAATAATAATAATAATAATAATAATAATAATAATAATAATAATATAAATTCTCTCTTTCTACGTACATTGAAAATAGAAGTTTTTCATTTATAAATATATGTAAGACCAACGATAACAGCTTTTTAATATTATGCAATATGAGTTTTAAAGGATATCTTTCAGCTTTCAACTGTATTTAAAATTTCAAATTGGTTGATTTCAGTGTGTTTATGATTTAACAATTTTTTTATAATACTATGTATCATATAGTTATAATATATATATATATTTATATACAGTATATGAATAACACTCATCATATAGGCAACTCCAATTTAGGAAGGAATCTGAATTTTCAATAGGGATGTCTTCAAAAGATCTCGGGCGTATTGTACTCATATATATTTATATTTTATTTTACAGATTATTTAACATGCAAAATATTCTTTAAGGGAGGTGAGAAATATTGTTTCATTAAAAAAAACAAGAAAAAAAACTGTTATTTATGTCAGTATGATATGATCCGATATGTAGACATCTTACAGAGTTGCAAAATATCTTCTAATTACTCTAATATTGTTGTTGTTGTTTTTGTTAATATTATTATTAATTTTATCTAATTTTAATTTCTTCCTCATAATCAATCTTGAAAGTTGTCTATGGGATTTATATCTTTTAAAAATAACGCATTTTAAGTTTTTTAGAAAATATTATTATTATTATTAGATTAGGGGATCGTTTGTTGTAAGTAGTAAAGTCTGATTGGGAACAACATGTGGTTTCTCTTATTGGGAATTTGGCGATTCAAAATTGCTTTCTAGGCCTATAATCGTTATTATTAATTAATAATAGCCATGCTAATTAATGTTTTATATTAATAAATTTTTAAGTATATTATTAGGCCGCTGATTGACCCCCAAACGGTTCTTGTTGAAAGAGAACACTTTTTAAAAAAGGTTAATTTTTTTAAGGTACATAGAAAGAGTTGGAATCTAAGGGAGGATTTTAATTTTTATTTTTATTATATAATATCTATGAAGAGAAATGACGATGACGTAGATAAAAATTTATTTATTGGTTTGTTTTTTTTAAAAAAAAAAAAAAAAAAAAAAAAAAGAGAGAGATGAGTGGGATAATTTATTAAGAATTTTTTAAAAAATTTCCGAATTACTCAAATGGATATTGAGGAGAAGAATTGTTATGAAAAATGAATTGTAAAAAAAAGAAATATTTTTATACAAAAAGTTTTAGAAAAGGAAATCGATGCGTTTGAATGTTTTATTCGAAGATGGAGAACACTTTAAAAAAATAATTATTTTTTTATAATAAAATTGGGAGCAATTAGAATAAGAAGAGGATTAGGAGGAGAAAATCGAAGCTCGTTTGAGATTTCACTGAATCGATCAATTAATTGGGGAATTGAGATTAAAAAATCCAGCTATGCTAATGAGAAATGGGATTAAGCCCTTTTCCGTTTCTAAAGCCCTCTTGGGTTCCTTTTATCTAAATTTTTTCCCCAAAATATTTTACATTCCCTTATGGGACTAAAAAATTTTTATAGTAATTACTTCTTAGGAAATTCTACGCTTATGTATGAGTAAATCTCCACACATTTAGCTCAACAACCTTAAAAGAGAAAAGGTATTCTCAATTAACCAATCAGATGCTAGATTCTCTGAATTGGCTCCTCGAGAAGCTCCTCTCTTTTGATGAGATACAAAGAACCCCAAAGGGAAGGTCTAGAGATCATTTACCTTAAGAATAACGTTTTCAGTTGCCTTTCAGTATTTGTGGATTCCATTGATTTCTAGCACCTGGAAATAATGGACGGAGCCAAGTGATTACGTCAAATCTAATCTCAAGATGTTCGTTTTCTTTGTTTATTTATTTTTTTAAATTCTTTTCGATTTAAACAAAAAAAAAGTTGTTTCTCTCTAGAGGGTAGTTTACCAATTCTTGATACTAAAAATGTTCAGTGTGCAGTAGTTATTTTCTTTGACCAGCAGCGACTGAAAGAAAATATATGAAAAATATTTGGATAACAATAATAATAATAATAATAAAACAAATTGAATCTAATTATGACATGAAAGATAACAATAATAATAATAATAGGAATTAAGAAATAACCAAACTGATATGACGCCATTCTTTCCCTATCCAACATAAAAAGATGTTTTGGGATATGTTGTGGGCATAAGAAATAATAATAAAAATAACAATGAATCCATTTTGTTTTTCGGTGGGTATAGACGATGTGACTGATGCTCAGGCCGTATAGGTGTCGTCGGGGATGACAGTGTAGCGGACGGGTGGAGGTTCCTTGAGCAGCGCGTGCTCGCGCGGTGGACAACTGACGCAGCGACGGATGAACATCACGATCCCAAAAATAGTGAAAAACGAAAGAGAAAGTCCAAAGAAAATGATGGAGCCAAAGACGTCGCTGTGTTCTTCGTGCCACGGCGAGCGCGCCTGCTCGATACTCATAGATCCCTGTTGAGAGGTCGGAGGATTCATTCCAGAGGATCCGTCGCGGACTCCCAAAAGACCGTTCGACGTAGGAACCAAGGCTAATCGACTGCTGTAAGACACGTTCATCTCCTACAGGTCGTTGTGTATGCACTGCTTGGCGTCCGTGGAGCACATGGTGTAGCCCCCGTAGAGGAATGCCCGCTGTCTGTCGGCCCAGGCAAACGCCCCTGCTCTAGGCCCCGGATGGTCTCCTTCAGCGTCTTGCTCCGGTTCCACCCACAGATTGTCCGAAACGCTGTACATCCAAATGTCGTCCATCATGGTTTCGGTTGCATCGTTGATTTCGGAGATCCCAATGCCCCCGAACATCCAAAGATTACCATAGGCGTCAGTCCACGTAGCTGCCTTTTGACGTGCTGGAGGCCACGTGGCTTCTTGGTGACGCACACTGTGGTCAAGCAACAACCACCGGTCGTCTTGGAAAACCCACAACTGATAATCGCTCAAGTTGGATCGCTTGGTGAGCCACATGGCGGGTGGGCTCTGCTCACTCCCGGTCCAATGGAGCAGCAACATCCCATCCTGTTCAGAGTGAAGAGGACCGTCCCTCTGCCTGTGCCATGATCCCGATGCCAGGTCCATGGTCCAGACATCGATCAGGTTGTGACCTTCTTGGTCGTTGCCGCCAACCACCCATAACGCTCCTTCGTTGCACCAAACGATGGCGTCGCATCTGGCTGTTGGACAAGAAATGTTAAGGAAAGGACTTTCAGTAGTAGACCATGTTTCATTGCTGCTGACGCTACTACTACTAATACTACTGCCAGTCTTGTATATTGTGTCTGTCGTACTACTACTACTACTACCACTACTACTGCTGCTGCTACCACTACTACCACTATTACTACTACTACTGCTACTGCAGACAAGAAAACGCCACGTGTCGTTCTGCAAATCGAACACGGCCGTCTCGTCCGAAAGAGCGCCGTCTTCCTCGAGTCCACCGACAACCACGATGGCCTTGTTGGTTAAACCGCAGAGAGCCGCCTCCTGTCTCCCCCGCCCGGGCAATGGGGTGAACTGCTGCCACGTCCTCTGGCGACTGCGAAATAACCACAGATCGCCGAAGACTTCTTCGCGGGGCTCGACGGCACGCCCACCGAACAGCCATGCGTCGCCCGTGGTACTGTCCTGCCAGGTGGCACCTCCCGTGCGAGGAAGTGGCCAGTCGACGGAAGCGCTCGGCGTCGGAAAACGCCTCCAACCTACAAGTAAATTAAAAAAAAGAAAAGAAAGAAAAGCAAATTGCAATAATAATCTAAGCAAAAATAAAACAAAGTAAAATATTCTTAAATAAATTCAGATTTTTTTGGGGGAAAATACGTAGTGCGAGCCAGAAGTTCTCGGAAATATACTATCCCACCTCAACGTAACACACTATACTTTGCTAATGTCTTCTCAAATATCGCTAAGGTTTCTAGTCTGTGCAGATCACAGATACAAAGTCAACAACACCAATAAAAGCAATGGAAATTCTTAACTCCGCTAGATCTGTGGAGTATCCATGAAAAATTCTTAGAGACTAGAAATTCGAGGTCTACGGGCGGATTTCTCAAACGAGAAGTCCCAAATCCAAATTGACCCCATAGGAGATTGGAACAAGGAGAAACCTAACCCCTCAAATGGAGGTATCGTATGGCATATACATGACTCCAAGCAAAACGGTCAAGCGAGAGCAGGAGTATTTGCCAAAAACCACAGAGACTGGGCCTTTCGCAACCGTATTCTAAACTGATATTTGATTCTACTTTTCGAGACCTTAGACCGTCCCGGGACTTTTTATTCACCTGGTATAATCATTGACAGTCAAGCTCCTACCATGGCTAACAAGATAACGCTTCCATGGGTGCCAGGACAAGGGTATAGAAGAAAATGAAGCAGCTGCAAAATTATCTTCAGGCCCAGAACCTTTCTGTGGCATTTCAAGGAAAATCCGCAGCTAGAGAAGTAAAAGATGCAAGCCTCATGAACCTTCCATAAAATTAACATCCAAAGTTCTACAAGTTAGCAGAAATAGAATTATGAATTATAATAGGCTTTTTAACAGGCCATTATCAATTTAGGCATGGTGGAAAGAAAGGAGGGGTATCTATTTCCACTATGAATTTAGGAAACACTTCCACAGGATGGGTATCTATGAAGACAAACAAACCACTGTTGTAGGAAGCGCAATCGGAGGAAGAAACAGCCTACTCGAGCTTTGATCTCGACTCAACACTTGAAGCAATTCACCAAGAACTTGTTAAGAGCATAATTTTCTTCCTTAGAGAAGCTGGTCTTAACAGAGAGGGAATGATGTTTTGCGCTAAAGGGATTTTTCAGGACCCTAAAGGACATACTGCGATAGGTTCTACGGGAACATCCCGAGATGTGAAACAACATAACACCTTGCTCTTTGATTGCTATTCCCTATCCCCCTTACTTAGCCCCCTGCCATTATTTTGCAAATTAAGCTAAGGAAAAAGATTTGAGGCGGCAGTTGAGATTAAGACGATAACGCAGGATACACTGAAATTGTGATGACAGAACTAGCGTCCATGGGTGCTTCCGAGCATTAAACATAAAACGTTACATCAATGCAGCAAGAGCCGACATCGAAGGAGATAAAGTCACCTTACGTAAGTGTACAATTTTTAATAAATAAACCCCAGGAATTTTTGGCTCGCACCTCGTACGAAATGTGCAAATCAGCTGTGGCTGACATATCGTGGATTTTAATGAAAATCAATATTTAAGAAATTATGTATACCTATGAGCAAATACAAAATATTAGGTATTTTTATTATTAAAATTGACATTAAAAGTTGACTTTCACACAAACGAAATTATTTAGCAAGTTATCAAAAGATATTAAAAAATATTTTGTTTTTATATTCTGTGGGAAAATTCATTTTAGAAAAATTTTTTAAAATAGTTTATAAGTATCCAAGAAACCAATAAAAATTACAATTTTGTCCATTTGCTTTAAAATTCAAATGGCACTGGTATCTCTAGCAATGGAACGGCAATATGGGAAATAATTTGGAATGGAGCGTTTACTGTACTGATTTGCATATTTTTGCATATAACACGTCTACTAGGCATAAAAGATTTTCTGTTCTGTAGCTTATCACTTTCTAACCGTGTCTGAAGGTGTTGCACGTAGTCGTAGAAGTCATGTCAATGCGTTTCAGAAGGGCCAAATTGTTGGTCTGCATCAAATCAAAAATCAACAAATGCTGAAATTACTGGAATCGGATTAAGAACTGTCCAGCGCATTATAAAAACAGTGACAAATCTTCAACTTCGAGAAAATTCTGACTGATCGTGACCGGAAATCTCTGAAACGGCTCGTGAGGTGTAATCGCAAAAAAATCAACAGCAGAACTCACGGCAATGTTTAAAAATGAAAGTAAAAACATTTCCAGTCGCACAATGCGACGTGAGCTGAAAGGAATGGGACTGAACAGTTGCGTGGCAATAAGGAAACCACTTGTCAGTGAGATTAACCGGAAAAAAACGACTGCAATTTGCAAGAGAGCATAAAGATTGGAGTGTAGGGCAGTGGAAAAAGGTCACGTGGTCCGATGAGTCAAGATTTACTCTGTTCCGAGTTAGGGTCAGGAGGGAACCACACGAAGCTATGGGCTCCTCATGCCAAGTACCCACTGTTCAAGCCTATGGTGGAAGAGTTATGATCTGGGGTTGCTTCAACTGGTCCGGTCTAGGCTTAGCAACAAAATGACGTCAACTGATTCCTTAAATCTTTAGAAAGACCAAGCCATCCCATCAATGGATTTTTTCTTCCCTAGCGGCACAGGCATATTCCAGGATGACAATGCAAAGAATTACCGAGTGAAAATTGTGAAAGAGTGGTTCGAAGAGCATGAAAGATCGTTTTTCCAAATGGATTGACCCAGATCTTAGCAATATTAAAAATCTTTGAGATGTACTGGAGAAGAGTCTTGGACGAAAATCGAGACTGAAAGACTGCACAACCTTGTGGAAACAATGCCTCGAAGAATGCGCGCTGTAATAAAAGACAAAGGAGGTCCAACGAAGTACTAGAGTAAGCGACTTTTTTTGGCCGGGCAGTGTATGCTTTTTGAATCAAAATATTTTAGATATCATTATTTATGTACAAACTGAACATATGTGCAAAATTTCATAAAAATCGGTTACTATGTGGCTACAGTCATTAAACGCATTAAACCTTAAGAGTGATTAGTGTAGTGCATTAAACTTTAAGAATCGTTCAAATGTAGGCTATTAGATTTCACGAAGAAGCCTAACATATTACTTCAAATTTGAAGTTTGAGATTATGCCAAGTGACATATGACGTATGGAATTAAGGAGACTTCATGTAATTCTTATTAAATTACCACAACCTACCATCTCATGCAGAACCATGTATTTGGAGTAGCAAATAGTTGGTTGCGACGGCGGCATAAGGCAATATAAATTTTTAATTTTTTTTTAAATTTAGAGTGTATTTTTAATAATATTAGCAGATCGATAGTCATCGGAACATAAAAATCGAGCAACTCTACAAGGGCTATCAAATTCCTGGTAAAAATCTCTTTTGATAAAAATGCAGGGACTCTTCTTGCAAGGGAAATAAATAATCATATTCATGAATAAAAAAATCTCTCCTTTTTTTTCCTAGGAAAACCTATTCCGAAAAGAAAATTTGCATTTAAAAAAAAAATCGAAATTGAAGATAAACAACTTCGCGAAATTGAAGGAACCCGAAGATTCAATCATAAGGGAGTTCTAACGAAAAGAAATATGTTTACCTTCCTTCCAATTCCATTTTTAAAATTCGCTGAGAAAGCTGTTCAATTTGTCTCTCGGAATCCTTGTTAAACATATTCATGACAATGTTTCATCAGGTTGAACGAACTTCAGCGACAATTTTTATAAAGCACATACAGAGAGGAACGACAATTTTAATTACACTAATTAAAATAACTCCGTTTATTTAAACATTCTTGCAACACTCATCATCATCATCATCATCATTATCATAACCAAGCGTATGGAACGCTCTTCTAAACAGCTTCCCTCTCTCGAAGAATGTTTCTCCTCTTCGATGATAAAGCAACGTCCACTCTTCGTCTCATTTCGAGGATGGTTGTTATTAACCGGGGAATTTCTGCTTCCTAAAGCAATTTGAAACATCTGTAAAGAAAAGACGATGACCGAAAAAGAGTGGAGAGGGCATAGTGCACACAAAAAAAGGGAAGAGAACACTGCCCTACTCGAGAGCGTCAAACCAAGGAGAGCGGACGACTACAAATCGTTACTATGGAGTTTTACAAGCGTTGGCGAAAATAGCTTTTTTAAAATCGCATTTAAAATTCAGTAGAAACAGTCCTTTTATAATCTAGAGACGGTGTTAAGCTCTAAAAATATTATTCTACTCTCATAGTATAATATTGTGTAAGATTAAAGTGGAGACCTTTTCAAACGTGTGCGGGTAACGACATTATTATGAAGAGGACGCATTCAGAAAAGAGATGAGCAGCCAAGTTTGATAGCTGAATGTGGAATAAGAATGTGGTAGAGAAAAATTAAGACAAGATATATTGAATCTCACTGCACCAGTTGAATGCATGTACTTAGAGTTTCTGGTAAAGAACTGATTGAATAAATTCATCAAATAACCCTCTGATACCGTTTTATCAAATAACCCTCTGATACCGTGGAGTATTTGGAGAAAGTAAAACAAATTTGATAGGATGCGTGCAGCGTTCCTGGCTAAAACTTTTAGAGTGTCCCTCGTACAATACTTTGCGGAAGGAACTACATGCACTTGGCATTCACGGATGTGTAGCCCAACATAAGCCAAACATTTCGCCATGCAACAAGATTGCAAAATTCCAGTGGTGTTTTGAACGCCGACATTGGAGTGACAGTTGAAAAACGTTTTGTGGAGTGACAAATCACGCTACATTCTGTTCCAGTCTAATGGGTGTCGTTCCAACCTTGAAATTGGTAGCGGGGTGTTTCATGGCATGGCTTGGTAACATTGCATGTGGTTGAAGGTATATTATATTTTGACCATGTTGAAGCCAATTTGTTTTTGAGTGTCTCCCACTATCGTCGAGCTTCCTTAAGTCGTCAGTGTCTAGAATCAGGCCTTAGTATCTCTAAAATGTACGAATTATATAAAAATATCACCACAGATCCTGTTAAACCAAACATCTTCGTGATTACTCTGAAGCATTCAGACTTAAACAAAATCCTACTGATGAAGAGGTTCAGCTTTATAAGACACATGCAATGAGAAAAGAACAGGGAAAATTAGAGAAAGAGAAAGACAAGAATGAACATAAATACAGAGGGAATGGAACCACAGCTCTTATCTGTTTGATCTAGAAAATGTGTTTTCATTTACAAAGGCTAATGTTTCTAATTTGTATTACAAAGGAAGCTGAACTGTTACAAGTTAACAGCATATAATTTTGTAGACAAGAGAAATTACTAATTACTCATTTACACTGTAAATGAGAGTGTTTCTGGAAGGGCTGTAATTACATTGCAAATGCTAATTACATGTATTAGTAAATTCATATTATGGTCTGATTCCTGTGTACTAAATAAGAATAGCATAATGTCTGTGGCACTTTTACAGTTTATGAACAGAAACAGAAAAGTAGAATCCATTGAACAGAAATTTTCAAAGCCAGATCACAGCTTAGTGCAGCTTATGTCAGTAACAGACATAAAAACAAGGGCATCAGCTGTGTTCACACAATCATGAAAAGATCTTGCAAAGTATATCTGTGGCAGATCGAATAAAAGAGACTGTAAAGTATCAGAAGTAAATAAAAAAGATCTAAAATCAATGTTACAATACATGCCTGCAATTTATTTATTTATTTAAAAAATGGGTTAATAAATACAATAGTTCCCGACAAGGCCAGCACGGTCATAGTCCGACAAGGAGCCCCTATAGGCGCAATAGTGAAACAACAATAAAAAAGCAAACAAAGGGTTAGTAAAACAAGCAAAAAAAACAAAACAATATTGGTGTCCCTACGGTCCACAATAATCAAAGATTAAATAGAATCTAAATTAAAAATAAATTAAATTAGACAAATAAGGTCTCATCTCTTTAACAAACCAGTCAATTTCAGCACGGGAGAAAAATTACAAGCCAAATTTACAAGCTTCTACAAAGATTAGACAGAGTGTCCAAAAAGTCTGGTAACATGGCAGATATCTCAAAGCTGCCAGATAGGGAAATAAGATGAGTGTAGTTAGTTTATAGGAATAGGAGAGGTGGGGAATTCATTGCCGCACTCAAATTTGACTTTGACCCCCAAATTTTAGGTCATCCATTTGCTAACTCGAAAACTATTAAAGATAGAGAAAAATTTCCAATTGCTACCCTGTAGAGCAACGCCACATTAGTCTAAAAACAATTTTTTTAATCACACTCTTCCCCTTGAAAGATTTTGAGAAAACGGGCGAGAAAGACTCACTCAAGATCAGGTTGGGCTGGCCAGGTTAGCTGAGGTTTCTAACACTTTTGAATTGCAGTGAAGCACACCGTTGAGAAGGCTCATTAAGTGATTGACCTTGAGTGACTCTTTCTCGACCAGAATTTTTGTATAATTATAACAAAAATTACAAATTACATAAAGAAATTTAATGACTAGTTCGCTAAGGGGATCTAAAATAAGTTTACCATAGGCAGACTGTAATACTAAAAAAAATCACTAAGAACGCCGTTTTAAAAGGAAAAAAAAAGACAAGAGGTTAGCCAAAGGTTAAGCGTTAAGAGAGAAAAAAAAGGGAGAGAGAGTTAAATAAGCGAGTGGATGATAAAAAAAAAATGGTGTTAGAGCACGGTTATAATGCTTTCGCGTGCAATGGGAGCTGAAAATGACAGAAATTACGCAAGACTCTCCGGAATAGAGTATATGAGGTGATTGAACTCATCTCATCAGGTAAAAGGGCCCAAGTTTGGATACCTGAATGAGACACTTCGATTTCGATAGTTGGACGCAGATATTGGAGGGCGAACGTTGTTGGCACTCCGTGTGTTGTAAGAATGTTTATCCGAATTGCATGAGATCGTAACTGGGGTGGTTAAAATTAGATAAGAATTCAAGGTTTTATAGATAAAGGAACATAAAGAGGGGGAAAAAATTAATGAATTGTTAAAAGACCTAACGAAAAAAAAAAAAAGATAGGACACCGGAGAGAAGCAAGGAAGATGCAAAAGGGTTCGCAAGAACCACTTTTGTAATCTTAAAATTCTGGCAAGATTGCCAGCAGTAGTAGAGCCCCAAAACATAACATCGTAACACATTGTGGAGTGTAACCAGGAATGGTATAGTAGCAATAAAATGTTATGAGGAAGGAAGGAAGTGAAATCTCGAAAGGATACCCTGTTCCTTGCTAAGTTTAATCAATAAGGAATCCACATGAGCATCCCAGGACAGATCAAGAGTTAACGTCAGCCCAAGGTAAGTAAAAGTAGGAGATGTGGAAATAACCGAATTACCAAATGAAAATATTGGGGGCGAAGGAACAGTTCCTTTATTCCGCTGAAAGAAGAACATGACTTTGGTCTTATCTGCGTTAACTGCTAACACAACTCCAAAGTTGATATCAGAGAGCAGAGAAGATAGAATAATAGTGATAATAGAATAGAGATATTGTCTGCATACAGTATTAGTTTAGGCATCATATGTAGGGACGGAAGGTCATTTATGAATAAATTAAAGAGTAAGGGCAAAAGAATTGGAGCCCTGCTGAACACCCAAATCCCTAGCTAGTGTAGAAGAGACACCCCCTCCACAGTATGAAAGATAATAACTGCGGTTGGACAAAAGACTAGAGAGCCACAATAACGATGGCCCGCGAATTTCGTAAAATGTGAACTGGGACGGAGTCGAAGGCCTTCGAATAATCTACAAAGATATAAGTAACATATTTATTGATGTTGATTATTATTAGAAAACTGTTTTCAATTAGTTCATTAAGACCTATTTGTTGTTTTCTGCGAAAACGAAAGCAGCCTACATAACCATTCCTCCCAAATTACTCATTCAAGATTTCGTGAAGACTGAAATATGCATTTCCGACCATTTCGTTCGCTATCTCAAGATACTCAGTTTTCAGTCCTCTACCATCTGTAGAAATTTCAGATTAAACACCTGTATAAACACCTCAAAACTGATCCACAAACTGATATTACTTTCAGAATTCCCCAATATATCTAGCTGCCTGTGTCACTGAGGCTTCATCACTTATTCCTACGATTCGAAAGTGTCAAGCCGTTCTCCATAGATACCTGTATCGTATGGCTATAATAAGCCGTGGAGCATTATTGTTTTGCTTTATTGTTCATATTTCCAGATGTTATCCATATTAAAGAAAGGAGAGTCGGGTTTGTTGGGACATGTATGTAACTGTTGTATTTCTTCTCTACACGAGAAGATCGTATTTAGAGATTAAGGAGGAAAAAAATTTTTATGAAATATTGTACGTAAGAAACGTATGTAACTTGAGAAAATACGAGGCTTTAACAACTCCCTAAGAAGTCAGGCTTTCCATAAAAAAGAACAAAAAAAAGATAAGGGTAACTTTAATTCCACATGGCTGTATATGATCACCTTTAAAAACTCGCAATCTGTTCTCTTACACACAGTTGATCTCTTTTTTATGTGCAAGGTTTTAGCTGGTTACAACTTCGAAGATCTCCAGCCTCAAGCCATTCGAGTTTTTTTTTATTGTTCCTTTTTTTTTTTCTTTATCTTCTCCGGCTCTTCTCTGAATCGTTTGCAAATCCTTCATTTGCTCCGAGGGGTCGTTGCCGTCACTCGGGCTGCGTCGATCGTTCACGGTGGTTCATTGCTCGTCATTACATTTTCTCAGCACTCGAATCTATTTTCAAGACAATCTCCGGATCATTAATACTATAGGGGGTTGCTACGAATCCACCCATGCAATTCACCTTCGAGATTTTCTCGTCGTCTGAGAAACCAGTTTCGTGAATGAGAACCTGATTGAGCTGATTTCTCCAATTATCCCGACATGGTGACCAGCCTTTAGATTATACAAAAGAAGGTTTATTATCAAGTAATGAGCATAAATTTCCCCAATTCTATTTTTTTATGAAAGCTTCAAGAGTACTGCTCGATATGGTGACATCCATCATGTGTGGCTCTATTGGGTTTCTCCCTTTTCCCAATTACAGCTCTTAAAATGAGGCTCAATACAAAATTGCATTTAACGCATTTAAAGCAGGACATCAATCAGAAATTTTCTCTCCTAATTTTTCTCCCTGCTGAATATCGATAAGCATGCTATCACTTTGACAGCTACGCAGATGAGCATCAAATTTGAGCATCTGTTGAAAGAGCCACTGACCCTCAAACGTCAATCCTCTAATCATCGATATCGATGTTGTGTAAAATTAACAGCTGCATAAGGAGAAAAAAAATATCATGAATAGATGTCACCCTGTTATTAAAAGTCGATTTCAGAATGGATAAGAAACAGATGCTTGACAAGCTGATTTGATGATGATCAGTCACTCCAATTAATTTTTCTTCTAATTAGAGCAAATAAAATTACAAATATCGCAGAGCTTCTGTGAATTCAAGTGCAATTCGAGTTTCGTAACATGCGGAACCAATTTAATCTATATTTCGCGTGTTCGGTTTTCAGATGTTCGTGCTGTGACCATTGATGTGGATATGAATAGAAGGCAAAAACAAAATGAGCAAAGCCTTAATCAGAATTCTAAAAGCTTTAAAACCATTTCCATATTCAAACATCCCGAAAAAACTATAACTAACTCATGATGAAAAGGTGGATCCAGATTGAGGTTGCAATGATTCCGTTAATGACATTTCTACGTTTCTGAAATCACTAAACGTGTTGAAGTGGTACTTCTGCCCACTTATGCTCCTTATGCCATCACCAAATGAAATTGAGCTTTAAAGCCTCCTTCTCGGGCAATACCCAATTACTTTTAGGATGCCCTTATTTTTCATGGCCTAATTTGGGAATCCGCCACAATGGAATGTGGTTTGCTTCTGATTTCTTTATTATCCGGCGAATGCAAGATTCGTGGTCTTCCGAGACTCTGCCGGCTCAAATCTGTGGTCCGTTTTACTATATAAAAGCCGCGTTTTGTTGGTCAGAACTAACACGTGGAACATTTTGAATACTTTTATTGAAATTTATCCATTACCTATAAAAAAAACAATTGAGAATGCGTGATACTGCATTACCAGAACGATCTTAATTAAAAGCATCGTTAATGTATTCGCGAAGTCGGTCATTCCGTTCCCAATTTTTGTTCGAATTTTTTGATGTTGCTTCAGATTCGGATAGAGGATCAAAAAATAAAATTATATCTAATCAGAAGCATGGCTTATCTATCCGGCTCGAAGAACGAAAATGATTAACTTTAGAATAGGAACGTAGCTTACCATAGGCTTCTTCACTATTTAGTTTAGTTTTGATTAGGTCGCTGGGTTCAGAGTTACGGGGGTGGGAGGTAGAGGGGACCAAGTGACCTACATGGTATTTAGATATATAAAGGGGTGAAATTCGATGTGCAGATTCCTCTGGGCAATTCTACATTACTATATGTGGCATGTGATATATCATTCGATCGAAAATGAGAAAAGAAAAAAGATATGGTTCTTTTATACAGGGTGTATCTGAACGGTCTGTACAAACTTGGAGGGGAGGTAATATGGGTGATTCTAATCAAAAAAGTTCATATGAACATGGGTTCGAATTTGAACGATAATTGAGATATGAACATAAATAAAAATGCCGCCACCAAGATCAACAAGTTAATAACTCAAGTTTTGTAACATCTAAAAATGATGAATCTTGGTAAAACAACAAGGTGCATAAACTGTGTGTACCATTAAAATTTGATCGAATTCAAATAGTTTCCGAGTTACGCAGTCAAAATCGGAACTGATTAGTACTCGCATGTGAGCACGGGTTACGATGTTGAATGCGTAACTCTGAAATTACTGGTTGGAATTTGCTCAGTTTTTAACGGTATACACAGTTTTATGTGTTGCCATAGTTCTAAAGACCAAGTGACTGCGATCCCCACAACTCCGACCCCACTGGAACAATTCGGCCCAATCTTCATAGTAATGTATTTCTTGCTAGAATAATCTGCATACCGAATTTCACTCCTTTATATACATACGAGGATTATTCGTAAAGTTAGGTCCGTTTTGCAATAAAAACAAAATTACTATATACTGTAGCTTTTCAAATTTTTTTCTTTACTAGATTCTATGTACCTTTCATTATTTTTCTACATAGTTTCCAAGTTTATTTAAGCACTTGTCACAGCGCTCAATGTACTTCCACATGATCACTGCCGCCGGTGAAGAAAATCACGCAGTTTTCACTTGTTCATCGTCGCTGAAAAGAAGGCTGCCGATGATCCCGGAACAGATGATAGCCACTGGACGCCAAGTCCGGCCTGTAAAGCGGGTGGTCAAGTTGTTCCCAAGTAATCAGATGTTTTGTTTGGGAACAACTTGACCACCCGCCTGACAGTCCGGACCTCGCATCCAGTGGCTACCACTTGTTCCAGGATCTAAAGGAGATCGTCGGCAGCTTGCATTTCAGCGACGATGAACAAGTGGAAACTGCGTGATTTTCCGGTGAAGAAAATCACGCAGAGTTAGAAGGGACCAAGTCACGTGGTCTTTTGAACTATTAACATTTTCAAATACGGCCTGTGATATGTATTGAAAAGACTCACTGTTCTTTAAAAACCACTTTACAGTGAACACACGATTCTCATTTACTTAATGCTCCATGGCCCGAAATGCTTACAACTGCTTAATACGAGTAAAACAACGATTAATCAGGGTGCTTAAATAGTGCAACTTTCAACCTGTCTAATGGAATTTCATAAGTGATGGATAAATTTTAATAAAAATATTCGAAACAAGAGTACTTTATCTCATCGAGGACCATTCGCATCTCAGCGAATATGTTAATAAGCAAAACTTCAAGCACTGGGAGATAAAAATTTAGAACGTTCCATTGAAGTTTGCTTCAAGCGAAATAGCAATGTTATTTTCAAATGACATTCCGAATTAAAATACGTGTTTTGCATATTAAATTGTCTATGAATTCTTACATATAAATGAAACTTAAGTGGTTGTCATGACAAATCAGCAAACAGTTCATTTAGAGTCGTCAAAAAATGTCAATATATGCTAATGCTTAATGTCCCGAAGCTCTGCCATTTGGAATCGAATATCTGACAAAATTCGATGTTCGTCCTTTTGACGCCCTTTAGGAAAACACGACTTTACTATTTAAATACATTTAAGGCTACAAGGAAGATTCTCGCTCAGTTCACGCTTTTTTTTTTATTATGTGCTAATTTCGCCTCCTTTAATCTCGACTCACTCCTTTCTTCTTTCCCTACAAAAGGACGGCGGGTCCTTGGACGTTGCATCGTAAACGACGACACCAATTACGGAAGAATACTCTTTTAATCCCCGCGTGGGAAGAATGGTTCAACGTAAACGGGCTCGTGCAACAAAAAACAGATTACCTACCATGACAAGGAAATAAAAAGCCCCACAAAAAAGAAAATATTATGGGATGGGAGGGTTAAGAAATGTTTTGAAGTGAGCTCGTGCTCGAAAAAAGTCGACGGAGCGAGGCAATTTATTGGAAAAAGTAATTTTTATATTGCCTTTCAACCCTCGAGTGAATTGAATGATCATGTTTTCTTCAAACTCAAGGATTTCTGAAGATTAGTCGAAAATTTAAGGAAAAATTTTCCAGAATTCCCAATACGCACTCCAATCTCTAGTGAAGGGCTTACAAGATTAAATTTTATAATTCTTGTTATGATAGATATGGTAGCGCAATTTTGACCTCCTTGCACGATTCCTCGTGATTAAATCATGCGTGACGATTGCACGCGCCTTAAAGTTTACCTCTACGCAGGTAGCTGGTGACAACATTGAACGCGTTTAAGGAGGAGCACATATATAGGCACCCTTTCAGATTTCAGTTATTCCCTAAAAATTGGAACGTGCAAAGGAGCAAGGTCTCGTCAGTAATGTTATTCAGAGGAACAAACGGCTTCCACCTCAGAACAGGGGTCAGAGTGAAAACCGAATCAGAAATAGAACCAAGTCAACCCGTAACACAGCCAACGTAAAGAGATTTCGAGCAATGGCGTCCTTAGAAAACCCACCTACACGGATTAGGCTAAGAAGCTGAAAACGTCTCAAAAAAGTCTTGGACGCATCATGCGAGGAAATCTGAGTGTCGCTCGTAGTCATCATCTAACAGAACGGCACATCCACGAACACTTCACCAACAAACTCACAAACAGTATCTTGCACATAACAGATGGCAATAAATGGTCGCCTTAGATGAAGGATGGGTAAAGTTAGGCGCCAAATTCCGTCCCCTTCCCTAATTTCGTCCCCTTTAGTTTCTCAGCTCTCCCGCTAGGGCTCTCATTGTGTCAGTCACGTATCTCTTTGAAGGTAAGAGAAATTTAAAGGTTGCAGGTGGTTTCATTTTCCACACCTCCAATATTTTTGATTTTTCGACAAGGTAAATCCTTGTAATGCCATGTTGTTTTGCATTTTCTGCAGGTTGTTGGGTTCGAGGTACAGTGAATAGTTAGGTCTGTAAGTGCTGTTGGTTTAAAATTATTTGACTAGAAGTTAAACGCCGCCAAATCAGTTTCGGGTTGTTCCCAATTCCGCCCCCTGTGATGGTCTTATTTCTGTACCCTGGCTTTATCTACTAACAGGCTACAGGAGATGACCCAAATTCATCAAGGAGTAGATTAGGCCATCCAATCCCAGCTTATCCTCAAGACATGAGGAAGTTCCAGTTATTCAATCTTCTACGTCCACAAGCCACACAAAAGAAACATGTGGAGCATCTAGTTCAAACCGAACACAAAGTAAGTCACACTCCAAAAAAATTCCAAACCAGAAACTTCAATAGTAGGGAGAGTGACTTCGATAGTGGCATTTGCGATGATTTCGATGAAAGTGAAGAAGAAGACGCAAAATGTCCGATTTGTATCAAGAAATTTTCTTCTGACAAACATGGAGAGCAATGGATTAAATACAGGCGTGTACATGAAAAATGCTCCAGCGCCAAAAATCGAAAACCATTCATTTGGTGGCTAACTTAATTTTCCACCTGCCTTAAAAATTTTGAAAAAGGTTGTTTGTACTGAATTTTGAATACATTTTGGATTTAAATAAAATCAGGGATCATTAAAAAGCTTTTCAACCGTCACTGCATTCAACTTTCCAAATCGTCCTAGAATGTTTCATCAATAAAGCTAATGTAGTTCAGTATATTAAACAGTCTATACAAGACAGATAGGTATAAGTTTGTAATATGATGCTCATTTGATTTGTTTACAATGCACTGGACGCGTATAATACATGGTTGCGTATTATACACGGGATTTCCCAAAAACTCAATAAAAATTGGATGCGTATTATACACGCCTACGTATTAGATTCCGAAAATTATGGTATGTTCTCCAGTTAGCAAGAAGTCAATTGGGGATAAAATTAGGGCCATTTACCTTATACCTCGATGACACAAATACATCGCGAGCTATCGCATATCCCCCTGAGGCCAGAACTCCCAGCCAGAGTAAAGGCACAAAGGACATACGTATTACTAAATGAAGCCTCATTTTTTGTACCGTTTTTTTAAAATAATTTTTAGATATGATAGTGGAGTTAAGAGAGGGAAACAAAGGTGAGTTCAGAAGACCTCGGAAAGGAAGCTGCCAAGGGGGAACCCCATTCCAGGCCAGAAGTTTGAAAATATGAAGGAGAAATAGTTTTGGGTAGAAATACGGAAAGAAAGTTGGGGGTTTTTTCGTAAAGAGAAATTTTTCGTATGGAAACGAAAAAATTTGACATTACTTCCGTTGAATTTAGGGAATTCTCTTACGAAAAAAAATTAAGAAAAAAATTTGTTTGTGCATTTCTGATGCTAGTGGCCAACATGGCAAAGGACGAGCTACTTTCATCAACCAATGAAAGAAGTTTTTCAATGGGTTTATGCTTACAGCTTCATATTGTGCTTATGAAAAGCTCAGGTTGCTACTAACGTTAAAGCCAATAGTACAGATAATCATCGAGTACATATCCATATGGATAAGGCGTTGAGCCACAACACGTTCTTCACTGGCCTCATATACTACACAAAAAGAAACAGGAACCAGAATCAACGTTTTTCTCATTTTCATCAACCTAGTTAAGCCCCCAGACGCTTCACCTTTAGACTTCTGTGACTTTGTGTTCCTCAAAAGAGAGCTTGGAAGACGTCGACCTACAACGCTGAGAGGCATATGAAAGCGTGCAAAGAGCAATTTCCCCTCGAATTGCTTCATATAGAAATTTGTTGTTACAATGAAAACTGCGATGTCGGACCATTGTCCATGCCAGGGGACATCACATTGAACACAATGGTATCTCGAGAAGCTGAAGGTCAAAATCGTTTAATTTTAACTGCCTCGACCCTTCGTATTCTGAGACTTATTTCCTAAATGTTTGCAAAATTACATATCCGACAAATGGTTCTCACTTCGTTCTTTTTTAAAACCACAAGACGTCTAATTGCATTGCCATTAAAAAAAAACAAAAAAAAACCTCCGTGCCATTTATTTCTTCAAGGAAACTAATGAAAAAAAATCTTACATTATCCCTGTCGTTATTTACAACAGGTGCATTTAAAATAATGAAAAAATATTTAGTAAACATTAGGAAAACGATTTCACCGAAAAGAGGAAGACGGGCTTGGATAATAATAATAAAAAAAAGGCTCTGGGGCAATAAAAATTGCAAGTCTGCTCTTTTTTTTTTAATTTTCTCTTTTTTTTACGTGTTATCTCTTTTTCTTTCTTAGCGTTTAAGTGAATTTATTCGTTGTCGTTTGGCGTCGCCCTTCTTCTTCCGCGTTCGAAAATAAAAAACCGTTTCAGAGTCAGGCGTGTTTCCCCAACGAATTACATCTAATGAATTTCTCCTAATGAGAGCCTGATGTTCCTTTACCTCCTCCTTCGCCAACGCCTCTTTCCGACCCCTCCTCCACGGTCTCCTCTTTTATCCTTCATTCCGCCCCAAAAGTTAAGCAAAAAAGAGAATGAGCGAGAGAGACTTCTCGTCTTCATAAGATTTACAAAAGAGAAGGAGGAGGGTGATATAAAGAAAAGGAGCCTTTTAATAAATAATTCTTCAAGTCGCTCGATGAGAGCAGGGTCATTCACATCCATCAGATGACGAGAAAGTAATGAGAGGAGAAGAAAGAAATAGAAAAGCTCATCACCTCGTAGAGTTTCCATCCCTTTTTTTTTTTTAACTTTAAGATTATCCCCAAATGAGTCGCTGTCTCCCGCCGATTCCCTTGGCCATCTTTCAATTAATGAACGACACACGCAACAACAGAAGCCATTGGCCCCTCCGGACGATCTCTGCTTTCTTTCCAAAATTTTACTTTCTTTCAAATCATGTAAAAGAAGAAACTTTCATCTCTTCCCTCCTTAGATGAACGACAAGGGATTCGCTCCTGCCCCTTCTTCCCTTATGTTTCATATCTTAACTCAACAACCTCCTCCCTCTCTCTCTCTCTTCAGAGTTTCCTTTTCATCGATCTCGCGTCTTTCATTCCGCCGGTCACTCGCTTGGAAACAAAAAAAAAAAAAATAAACACCGGAAGACACGAGCTAAGGAGGAAGCGGCGTCGTGAAATCGGTTCCGCTTCCTCTCTTAACTACAGCCCTTCTCGCTATCCGTTGGATGGGGGAGTATCCTGTTAGGCTCCAGAATCCCTAAAAAGCAGAGAAATAGCAAGCGAAGGTTTACTACATACTGAAGTAAGGCGAGCGCAGTTGAATATAGCCATGAACCATGAAATTGATAGCCGTTTGCAGTAACGTGTTTCCAACCCCATAGAACACGTGTAGGGCGAAGATGAGCAGACAAATCGAATGTTCGGAGATATCGAGTTCATTTTGAAGAGATTGTCATGATATTTATTACTTCGTCAATCCGGTATTCATTATGAAACATGAAAAACTGATCTAAGTCCAGTTAAAATTAGCATGGCTTGTTTTTTACTGCTTGTAAATGTAGAAAACAAATATTATGAAAATGTAAACTACATGCTACTTCAATTTTGAGTAAATTAATATTTTTTAAGAAATAAATAGACTTTAACTTCTCGAATTTAAGATTACTTCTACGTCACAGCTAAAGCTTCTTCTTGGAATGTTTACAAGATTTTATTAATTTATTATGAGCAATTGAGCAATCGTGCGTCGACAAAGTGGTCGTCGCGTGCGCGTACTCACGTCAACAATGCTTAAAAGATAAACAGAAAGTAACAGTGTATTTATTCTTGGTGGGAATCTTCAAATTTGAAGCATGCAGAATTTCTATTATTGAAGGAGCAAAAAAATGTGGGGTACTATTTCCTGACCAACCCTAGTATTAATCCTGTAAGCAAACTGTAGAAGGTTCCGAACAAATTATAGAAGCAGAGTCGATCTTTGGAATGATATTGATATAAAGGAACCTGTACATATCCATTGTATACAACGCGTGTTCAGGTAAATGAATCTGCTAAGCTGGATAAATGACTTCTTTAATACAGGTTGTATGGAAAAAAAAATCAACAACAACTTTTACAAGTCCGTTTGCCGAGAGCGCAGGCTTTCCAGTTCTCAACTCTACTGGGTCGCGAAATACCAGGAATTGATAGAAGAATTTCTTTGAAAACTTTGAAATCATACAATCTCAGGCATTCCTCCACTTCATCCTACCAAGGAAAGCGTATTGGTCTTCCTCTTCCATATTTTCATCCATACGGGCAGCAAAATCTAGCATACAACAATGTTTTTCAGTCCTGATATTTCTTCTCTCTCAAGAGCTACTAATTATTTTGTTTTATTTCCAGCAACATGGAATACGTCTCCACTAGCCTCATGATTGATTTTAAGTGCCTATCTTGATGAAAATATGCCGACAGATGGATTGCGCGGATAGGTAGTATTTAATCTCTCCACTTTCACCATACTTCACGCCAATGAACTTTTTTCAAGAGCACACCTAACGGATAATGCCCATGGCGCAAAACGGCATCAATCAAGAAGTCAGATTTGAAAGAGAATACGCCCAAATGTCAAATGCACCTATATATGATGCTTACAACTGTAAAGTTAGGTTGTATCTTAATTAACATTTTATTAATAAAAATCTTCTAAGTGCATTTACATGTTTTTGAGACATCCGGTATGTCTGGAAAATATCTTACGTTATATTTGGTATAATGGCGGTGCACGAAATGTCATATACTGAAAATGACTTATAGAAATTTTATATATGGAAATAGACTTTTTTCTGTATTGCTATAATAATAATAATATTCCAAAAGCGGTACTTAATATATCATTTATTGCCGACGTGTTTAGCATTCCACCTTCATCGGGGCAATCTATTAATCTATAAGTTTAAAATGGCATAAAATAATTACTATTTAAATGACAATTGTTACGATGATGGAGGACAAAATGATACGAAAACCCACATGGATATATTCATCGGCAAAGACTATACCAACAATTATTTCACCTTTGATATTTTTAGTAAACCAACCACAACGTCCAAGATAATTGGATTCCACTCCACTCATCCATATTAACATTCGTTTCATGGGAATATGATAAATAGAGCTTTAAATTTTCCAATTTCCCATGAAAAAAACAACTAGCAATAATGATTAATTCTCCTATTTACATTTTCGATAATATTTTAATGTAATAAAAATGGCAACAAAAAAAATATGTATTTCCAAAAAATTTTAACAAGTAAATATGCAACATTTATTTACATTGAACTTGAAATTTACAACGTTTACAAATATATTCAAAAAATGTATTGAACAAAGTAAATACGAGATACTGCGTCTTTAAAATTATGAGACAGCAAATTTTTTTCTATTTTGTTTTTGTTGTTCTTTTGTAGTTTTAAACTTTATAAACAAATGGAAAATATTTTTATATCGTTTAATTACAAATGTTCTTACATCGAAGACAAAATTAAAGACCAAACAATCAAAAATTATCAAGTTATATTAGTTCAATTAATAATGCAGGGGTTAGACTAAATAATATGAACACTTTTGATTTTAGACGTTTTGTCGAGTATCTAGAAAAATACTTGACGAATTATCCTGAAACTTCAGGGCTGTAAAGAGCACGTATTTCAGTGAAGGTTTTGTCCCAAAGGCAAATAGGGGCCAGCAACAAATTGAACAAAAAAAAAATAATCTTTGGAAAAATAATTTTTGAAATGCGTTTTAGCTGTATCTTTTGATTATGAGGCTTCTTTTACTTATCTGTGTTCACTTGTATGAGAATAGCACGTATATTGATGGATATACAGGATGCGTTCCCAAAGTTTCAAGACTGATTTTTTTCCTGAGTAGGGGTGGGCGCGCAGACAGGTTCCACCGACAGGGTGAAGTAGTGGGGGGTGTCAGCTAAAGCTCTGGATGTAAAAGTACAGACCAAGGATAATAAAATAACAACTGAACAAAATCCGCCCAAAATGGCTGCAGCCTCTGATTTCTCCTGCACGTATTCTGAGGAAAAGTTGCATAATTTTAAATGAACTTAATAAAACAAGAAAGGAGGGAATAATCCCGGGTAAAGTATGCAATTGTTTCTCATAATACGTGCATGAGAGATCAGAGGTTACAGCCCAAAATGGCCACCGCGCTTAAATTGTCTGTACTTTTACATCCAGAGCTTTAGTGTCAGCTAACCGACAGCACCAGCGGCAGTTATTTCCGAGAGGCTGGAGTGAGCAAATCGTTAGTGGCGTGAGTGGGTGTCAGTGACCGCCGTTGAAAACTCGGAGAGTCGAAAATGCAGGAGATAATTGGGTTCTTCATCACGACAATGCGCCCTCTCACACGTCGCTCGTCGCCGGCGAAGTTTTGGCCAAGTTCAACGTGGCAAAACTGCCCTAGCCTCCCTACAGCCCCGACCTAGCTCCCAGCGACTTCTTTCTATCCCCGAATTAAGAGAGACCTGAAAGGGAAGCGATTCGACAAGATTTCAGCGGTCCAGGCAGCTCCGTGCGAAGAGTTCCAGGGAGCCTATAAACAAGGGGAAAAAACGCTGGTAACGTTGTGTTGATGTCCAAGGGTCATATTTCGAAGACTTTTAGTTCGCTGTAGAAAAATGTTTAATAAATTTTGTGTTCTGAGACCAGTCTTGAAACTTTGTGAACGCACCCTGGTTTCTATCTGAAGTCAATATGAAGTCAATATGCATTCATATCAGCGTTAGAAGAAATTGATATTGATATCCGATCCAAAAATAAAAATTTGAAAAAAAAAACACCTTATCGTTTTATTTATTTTTGAGAGCAACTGAAATTCAACTCATTCTATCGGCGATATCTTTATGAATTTTCAAGATATTTGCTTGGGCTTTTTCTAAGAGTAGCTCTAAACATTTGGCTAACAAGTTATGCAAAAGACATTTTGTAAGAGACGTTTAGGATGTTGTCTCTATTGTAGTTTCCCAAGTTAACTGAAAATGTCATTGCATTGGGTTGAAAACCTGCATGTTATAAACAAAAAAATTAAGAAAAAAATTTCGATTTTTTTTTTTTTTTTTTTTTAAAGAAACCTTTATATCTCTTAACCTAACCTAACCTTTATATTTCCATGAATATACGTGGTATTCTCATACAAATAAACACAGATAAATAAAATAAGCCTCATAATCATATGCTACAGCTACTACGCATTTCAAGCATTATTTTTTACAGGATGATCCGAAACATTATTTTTTTTTTTGTTCAATTTGTTGCTGGCCCCCTATTTGTCTTCGGGACAAAACCTTCGCTGAAATATACGAAATGTAACATGCTTTTGTCATGTTTATCATGCAATAAATTTTATTTACGCCTTACTCCCAAGAAATTTTATAACGATACAAAGAACATTTAAGATCATGACTAAACAAAGATGTCAGATCTAATTTTGCATCCCATCTCAAGAATAATGAACACAGATTCGGACCAACTTAAGACTAAATGTAAATCATAAAAACAACCAACAACCACATGATGATCTACCTATTGGAAAACTTAGAAATATACAATGCAAAATACCAATATAAAGAAAAGATCTTCAACATACAAATACAACATATAAATAATATGAATATTCATAAATTGCAAACCATCAAAATTCTAAATTTTCTTTTATATTATTACACTTTTTAATAATTAACGGTTTTCATTGTCAAAACTTCAAATTATTGTAACAAAAATAGTAATTTTAGATTATTTTATGCCATTTAAACTTTTAATAGATTTGAAGTTGAAGATTGCCCAGGTGAAGGCGGAATGCTGAAAGGCGTCGACAGTAAATAATATACAGGTAAAAACTCCTTATAACGAACCTCTTTATATTTTCTATGAAACGTTTTTTTAAAGACCCAATGTTAAATGACAATCCCCTTACAACGAAATTTCATACTACGAAATTCTCTTTATAACAAAAAAAAATTATATTTTCGAACTTCATATAGTGAACTATACGGTACGATATTCTATAGCTTTACATTTATTTTCGACTTTTTACACAGGAAGTCTTGTTTTCATACGTGAATTTGGTGCAATTTTACATGTCTTTTTCCAGACGTGATTTCCACAAGTCAGATGTAACCAAGCACAGTACAGTAATCCTTAGTTTTTATTAAATTAACCGAAGTTATGGGACCTTTCATAAACTACGTGGCTCCATTTTGGCCTCTTTTGACCCCGTCCGTCCCCTTAAGTAGCCTAACGTGACTTTTGTTTGATCCCCCTACCTCCCTCCCGGGTGGAATGTAGTTTTTTTCCTATTGATTCCAGAAGACATTTGTGTTGTTTTCTGTTGCCAGAAAATTTCTCCCAAGATCTTTTAAAATTGTAACGATATATTGAACACGACCACTATATGCTTTATGTACTTTTTTAAGTATTATAAACATTCTGAATCAGCAAATGAGGTATTAGCCACTCCATTAAGAATTTTTATGAGTAAGTCAACACAGTGATAAACGGAAGTGATAAACTACTATATGTGTGTTTTTTTGATGGTGTTACAATACTTACTGGGCATAATTAACACTACGCTCCATATCTCCACTTTTTTGGTGCATGACCTTTTCGAGGTGAACTTTCATGTTCGTGATGACTTTAAGACATAATTTCTCTGTTAATCTCTAAATGAGTTGCGATGAACGCTTGCGGTTCTATTTAATATTATGTGCGTCCAAAAGTATAAAGTCACTTGAATTTTAACAATAATCATTTAATGCTAAATCCCAATGAAAAAAAAATTACATTAATATGCCATTCATGACTGCTTATTTATTTATCATTGTTTCACAGAAAAATAAACAAATTACAAAGAAATTAAGTAAAAAACGTTTTCATTGCCATCATTAGATTTTGCACATTTGAGGAAGATCAGTATGATGCAAATTGATATAAATATTGATAAGAAGCATTTGAAGTTCACATTACGAAAAACAGCATGCCACGAGGTAAAGGGCCAAATTGGGGCTTTAAAAAACTCACGGCAATCATCTCGATCAATTGTAGAAACTTTAAACAGGTCACATACACATAGACAATTTCGTGAGGCTGGGAAACAGTTATGGCCAGAAAAAGCCGACTGACGACCGAAAAAATAAAGACCACGCGAGAAAAGAGCAATTTATAAAGAAGCAAGTATAAACGGTGCCTCTCTTCGTACACTAGCCAAAAAGCTTGAATTCACTGTCTCCAAATCGACCATCGCTAATGTGATTCATGAAAGAAAATTCCTGGAGTATAAAAGAAGAAAATCATGTCCTGCCTTGAAAGATGCTCACAGGGTGAAATAGGTTGAATTTGCAAGAATAAAAATATCACAATAGCAAAAAGTCATATTCAGTTGGCAGTTTTACTGGCATGATTTACGAAGAGATGAACAATTGTTTTCCAAGCGCCAGATGGGAAGAGGCAGTACGTGTATAGTAGTGTGGGGTTCTTTGGATGGCACTCAAAATCAAACCTGTGCATAATTAATGGAAGGATAACAGCAGTCAAGTATCAAGAAATGTTAGAGGCCTTTTGCTGAACAAACAAGAGGACGTTTCTTTGAATTCCAACAGGATAATGCCCTCATACGCACTACAAACAGTATCTATGGCTGGTTCCTGCAAAACGGGATTCCAGTTATGGGTTCCTGAATAAATTTGTAGTGGGTTTATTTTTATGCTTATTTTTTGTTAAAATCAACGTTTTGAACTCTACAATGTACAATTGGAAATTTTTCTCTACCTATAACCGTTACAAAGTTTCAAATTGCAAGATTCGAGGTCAAAGGTCAAATTCGACACCACCATTGTTTAGACCCTACCTAACTTCCTATATGTTTAACCAAACCGAGGAACTGGTAGCCATCAATCAGCGGAACACAGGGTACATGAGTCAAAAGTTACGGAATTTATACAGTAGGATGACCAATCGGAAAATTACAATAACATCTTCTATCTATATAAAGAAGGATGTTTGTGGGTCTGTGGGTCTGTCTGTGGGTCTGTACGTTTTTTATACAAATCTACAGTTTTATTCCGATCTTGATGAAATTTCGCATACATGACCTTCAAAGCATGAGGAAGGTCACTGTCTACCTCAGATTTCGGAAAAATAATAAATCTCGATAAAAAATCGATATTCATGGTTATGGCAAGGCATATTAATGAGAAATATCGCATGACCAACAATGCAAGACAAAGTTTTTACAACAATGGTATCAACACGCAATTCACAAACACTCTGCACGGACCAACAATATATATCTCATGACCAACAATGCAAATAAAAGTTTGTGCAACAATAGGTATCAACAATGGTTTCAACACGCAATTCACCAATAACAATGAGCTCAAAATGATGATGCAATGATAAAACAATCCTTTCCAAGAATTATAACAATGAACATATAATGATGATGCAATATGAATAAGTTTCAATTTGTAACAATGCATAGAATTCCTGTTATTCAGGTTTTTCTTAGACAAGAAAGTTCTTAGTACTTAACAATTTCTTGAAAATCTTTAAAAATGATCAGTAGCTGGAGATAATGAAGAGTTAGCAGACTATTGAGAAAGAGTGGAAAGACGACAGAGAACGCAAACCTTTAGCTCCGTGCTGTATTGAGCAAATGGGAAGCAAGTAAATAGAAGAATTGGCGACCACTAGACTACCCAAAGTGATGAAAGGCCAAATTTTGCTTCAACACAACGAGAGAAGAGTGGAAATTGCAACAACATCAAGTGTACCTGAGTAAGAAATTATTGGAGCGGTCCATCCATTGTGAGCCTTTAAATGGATTTTTTTTTCGAAATTTTCATTAAGAATTTTTACTGTATTATTTCTAAGCATTTTCATGTGTTTATTTTTAAGATATTGCAAAATTTAATTTAATTTTTTGAGATTGTTCTGTTTACATCCAAGTGTAATTATCCCGGGCAACGCCGGGTACCTTTGCTAGTTATTTATATAAAAGGACAAATCTGACAATAAAGTTAACAAAAACAATAACAAAATAAGGGAGCCAATCAAATTAAAAAAGTGACTCAACAAACTTGCCTATCAGAGAAGACACTGATATTGGCAAGAATGACAATGTCAAGATAAAATCAGGCAGGAAACTTAGTCTAAATAATCGTGAGTCTCCGAGGGGGCCGTTATCTTCATTTAACAATAACTTTAAATCCTTCATTATGATTTCTAGTGTTTCGTATGCAGCTAATAACTGCTTGTTGTTGACCTGACGTAGAAGTTTCAGATTCTCCTTATTCATGTTGTGTCCGGTCTCTAATAAATGCTTGGCTACCGATGACCTATCAGGACGGCCGAATCTGGTCTCCATTCGTCGTTTAGAAGCTCCCCTATAAACTAGGTCAGTCACAGTTGTTGCAAGATATCTTGTAGATTCCCGATTGGAAGGGGCCCTGTCTTTCGGATTCAAGATACCTTGGAGATACCTTGATCTCATTTATAGGGAAGCTTCTGGCACACATGCCAGATTCGGGCGTCCTGATAGCCAATCATTAATTAGAGACCGGACACAACAAACATCAAGAGAATCTAAAATTCTACGTCAGGTCAACAACAAACAGTTATTAGATGTATACGAAACACTAGAAATCAAGAAGGGTCCATAGTTATTGTGAAATGGAGATAATGGCCCCCTTGAAGACTCATGATTATTTAGACTTTTTAATACTAAGTTTTTCCTATCTGATTTTGTTTTGACATTATCATTCTTGCCAATATCAGTGTCTTCTCTGATTGGCTAGTTTGTTGAGTCACGATTTTCCTCTGATTGGCTCCCTTATTTTAGTATTATTTGATACTGTTGCCTGCAACAGATTTGTTGTATATCCACTTGTTTTGAAATTATATGGGGGGGGGGAACAAACTTTTTTTAATTTATTTATTTTATTTATTTACGGATAACACCATTTTTACATAAAGAAAAAGTGGCAGACATTCATAATGAATGAAAGGTAAAATTATTGAAAATATAGTAAAAATCAGTATACAAGTAATGTGAACCTAAAATTAGCAATGCAGCCTAAAGTTGTAAAAAAGTTCTCTTCAGATGTTCTGTGGAATCAAAAAAGAAATCGTGATGAGGGGAAACAATATTTTCCACCTATGAAGACGAGGAAGAGGGCCATTCATTTCGTAGTTAGTAGTGAGCACCTGTCGATAAAACAGTTCAAGGGAGCGTGTACGTGAAGGTACTCTAAGCTGGCAGCAACTCAAAAGGTCAGAACAGTCGATGTTGGCATTACGAATCTTTTTTAAAAAGATCGGGTCGTGGAACTGTCTTCTTTTGATCAGGGGAATAAGTCCCAGGAAATCCGCAACGGAGTCGATGGACACCGAAGCATATTCGAACCCAAGTTTAATTCCTGCAATGCGTATAAGTCGATCCTGAATTTTCTGGAACCGTTGAGTATGTCCAATCTGATGGAGCCCAGGCTACGCTGCAGTATTCAAGAATAGGTCTGACTAGTGCCACAAACAATATTCTCAGGGCGTCCACACTGAGTCCATGTCTGGAAGTTCTAATAATAAAACCGAGTGTTCTGGAGGCTTTGCGGCAATTATTGTCAATGTGAGAATCGGGGCTTAGGTTACAATACAAGGTTACTCCAAGATCGCCTATGACAGTCTTTCGTGGCAGCAAAGCATTCCTATGTAGTAATCTGCAGTTATGGGACTAGCAGAGCGGAAGAAAGTTAGCTTCATTGAATTCTTAGAACACCATTCTACGACTTTCAGTAGACAGTTTTGGATCTTGGTACAATCGGAGATTTTGGATACCGTGCTAAAAATCTTGATGTCATCAGCAAACAATAGGCAACGAACATCGATGCTACTAACAATGTCATTAATAAACACATTGAACAGAAAGGGACCAAAGTGGGAGCCTTGGAGGACGCCTGAATGCATTAAAAACGGGTTAGAAGTAGCCCCATTAAACTTGACAATGTGACTACGATTGCTTAAATATGATCGGAATCATTTAAGGAGACTGCTATCAAATCCATATGATTTTAACTTGGCTAAGAGGTGTTCATGACTGATGGAATCAAAAGCTTTGGAAAAGTCTACATACACTGGTGGCCAAAAGTTTGGACCAACCAGCAAAATAAAGAAAAAATGAATTTATACTGAAAACTTTTTACACCTACAACTCTAAGTAAATATGAACCAATATTTAGGGAAGAAATAAATTTAATTCTGCATCGTTGCTTTTTTATTACCTTAAATCAAAATAAGACTGGCCAAAAGTTTGGACCAACATCACAAACATGCAAATAATTTGCATATTACAAGTCATCGTCTTGTGTGGTGAGCACTATAACAATGTTATGTATTGTACAATGTTAACTGAAGGCCACCGAGAGCGAATTAGAAATTTTAACAAGCAATTTACAAACTTCAAAACAATTGCTGAAATCTCCCGTGGGGCTACAAATCTTTATCAGAATTGTTAAAAATGTTAATTGGAAAATAGGACGACCTTGTGCACTGACGCAAAGAGACAAATCAAGAATTAAGAGATATGTTAGACATAATATTACATCTGGGCATGTAGTCAGCACCACACAAGTCAAACTTAATCTGCAACTTGCTGCCTCTAGAAGAACAATTCGCAGCGAACTACGTGCTCAGAACTTTGCCTATGAAATTATACCCAAAAAGTTGCCACTAACACAGAAACACATGCAGGAGAGACTGGTGTTTGCTAAGACACATCTGCGTGAAAACACAGACTTCCAATTGGTTGTATTTTCTGATGAAAAACGAATCAGCTTGGATGGGCTTGATAATATAGCTTCTTATGAAGAGCATCGTGATAAAGAAACACTTGTTCCACTGCGAATTAAGCGGCAAATAGGTAGTAGTGGAGTGATGATTCTGGGTGCCGTTGGAAGCAACGGAAAGTTGAAGATTCACATTATAGATGGACATTGCACAACAGCTCAATATAAAGATGATCTTCACAATGTGTTCATTCCTTTGTGCAAAGTCTAGTTTAAGCAAAAACCATGGATTTAGCAGCAAGACAGTCCTGCAATCTATACTGCACGAGTTATGAAAGCCTATTTTGAGAGCAACAACATTTCCACTTTTGCTTGGACTGCCCGAAATCGAGATCTTGATATTAATGAGAATGTGTGGCATCTCACGGAACAAAAAATTTACCAAAACACTGAGTACAAATCTCGAGAACAACTAATAGCAGCCATTCAGAAAGCTGTTAAGCCAAATGTTATTAAAAGCTTGTTTAATTCTATTTCAGGTCGTTTGCCAAATATTGTAGAGTCAAAATGATCTCAAATATTAAATAATTCATTAGTTAATGATATAATATTTTTTCCCTTTATGTTATACAAATGTGGTCCAAACTTTTAGCCAGTCTTATTTTGATTTTAGGTAATAAGAAACCAACAACGCAGAAATAAATTTGTTTCTTCCCTGAATATTGTTTCATATTTACTTAGAGTTGTAGGTGTAAAACAGTTTTCGTATAAATTCAGTTTCTCTTGACATTGCTGGTTGGTCCAAACTTTTGGCCACCAGTGTATATACTATCAACCTGTAATCCCTTTTCGTATACCACAAGATTTGTGGCGTGGATCTTCCAGAGGTAAACCCATTCCTAAACAGACACTTTGCGGAAAAATTAATACAGCCAAGCATCAAGGATTTGAATACCTTTCCCAATGCAGATTGAATTGCTATTGGTCTATAGTTAGAGGCATCCGATGAATCTGAACTTTTAGGAATGGGCACCACGTAGCTAGACTTTAATGAATCCGGAAAGATGCCTTCTTCCAATAATCTATTGTAAAAAACAGTCAGTTGGAGGGGGCAATCAACTTGCAACAAGATTTCTTTTTCGACTCACACATTTTGGACAATGAAAAATAAGTTTTTCTTTAATTTCTTTGTCATTTGTTTGTTTTTCTATGAAACCATGATAAATAAGCAGTCACAAATGGCTTATTATTGGGATTTTTTTTTCATTCGGATTTGGCAAAAATATGCTTATTGTTAAAATTCACTTGGCTTTATATTTTTTGGATGCGCCTTATAATGATAAACTTCTAAAATTCTTAATTCTGTTTCAATTCATTATAAAATCACCATTAAATCATAACTTCGAGAGGAACTGATTAAACAGAATTCTTTTCACTTTAGTTTTCTTCTTATTTCTATTTCCTTCCTTTCTTTATTGTTTTAAGTGTCTCCTTCTTTCTTTCTGTCCGATTTGACGAACGTACAGATTTCGTCCATCAATCTCAGTTAGCGAAAACAAAGATTAATTGTCTGCGTCTGATTACTCCCCGAGTCAGGTAATTGAAGAGGGCAGAGACGACGACCTGTCCCGCAAGGCTTCTAGAAAATGCGGGAAGCCGCCTTTTTTCAAGACTGCCTACAGAGATATCCATCACAATCAATATCTGCATCCAACTTGCGACTTATTTTATTAGCTTCGTATTAAAAAAGTATTTTGTCCGCTTCTGCCAAGCCCCCATTTAAAAATGGGTCCGCTATGTTCCTTATTCATCCCTCGACAAAAATTAAAGCGACAACTCCATCTTAAATTTCGCTGATTGCTAACAAGTTCCAAGTGAGTTAATTACGAAGCTCCTTCTCTCCCGGTGCCCTTTAGAAAAACATTTCCCTTTGTCACGAAATAAACCTGAGTCTAAATAAAAAAAAATTGTCTAAATCCGAGGTTGTTCCGGAAATGGATGAACGTGCTCCACGAGATAATGCGTTGCTCTCTTTTCTATTCACTCATCTTCCTTAAAGAATAATTATGAAAAAGCCTTGAAACCCTTCCAGTAGGATGCTTCGGGTAAAGAGGAGAAACAGGAACGAAACAGGAAATGACGTTGGCCTTGGCGCAGCGGAGGAGGAAGGAAAACAAAAATAAAAATAAAATGAAAAAAAATAAAACTCTTTTAATCAATTCACCACCAGAATGGATATTTCGTAAAATCATTCGTAGCTACGCTCTTTTCACCTTTATCGGGGTGAACTTCGTGGGGGTAGGAGGTCATGGGTTAGAATCCCGGTTGCATTGCTACAATCTTGCACTGTCATCGCTTCATAAATCTTCCTGTCATCTGCTTAAAAATAAAGGAAACACGAAGCGAAGAGTGGAAGCAGATGCAAGTCTTATTTTTTTAAAAAAGCTCCTCCTGTAGAATTTTTAAAACTATTATCTTACAAGATGCGACTCCACCTAACTAACCTTCATCAGCAATTTTACCCTTTCTCTGCGAAACTTCGTTCAAAAGAAAAAAAAAGAAACTTAATGAACTTCGAGTCGAATTTCCTCGTGTTTAATTCTTGCTTAATTCCATTGGATGAGTTCCATAGAAAAAGAGAAACAGAGGCTGGTGGTGGAGGGTATTTAATTTTAACAAGAAACGAGCTTATTCAGAAGATAATTTTTCATCGTCAAGGAGCCACTCCCTCGCTCTAATTGGCGGAGATTTTATGATTTTAATATCATAGGGGCGCTGCTTGTTTTCTTTTTTTTATTTTTATTTTTGAGATTGTCTAGCCTGCTTCCGAAGGACCAGTTTTAATGAGACATGATATATAGTGTAATTCATGCCTCAAGGGACACCCGAAGGCTTTTATTCACATGAGGTCAACCATAGGGTGGAACGGACTTCGAAGAGATTCGCTTAATGCATTTCGGTAGTGAGGATAAAGAAAGCTATGCCGACGAATCTTTTCCTTAGCATCGTCTCGAATGCAAATTCCGGAGAAAAATGTGAAAAACATCAGTAAATTCTGTAAATTGAATATACACTACCCTACTATATTAGAAGTGACACCTACTCCACCTACTCCCTTACATGGAATCTGACTTGCCGTGCTCGCACATCAATGGCTGATGTAATTTTACGAGCGCAGACAGACGTAAAACACAATGGAGCTGAATCAGCAGGCATGGCGTGATATGATTTTCTATGATTATTCCAAAGATATAGAAATGTTTTGAACACCCCCAACTCAGAAAGATTTCATCATGATGGATCCCTCGTTTATTGACCCAAGAGCAGAAAGCAGCCGAGTGAAGTGGTGCTAAGAAATGATCGAAAGGTTCAACAACGGGGCATCAAAACGTGTCAACGAGATCTGCACAGGTGATGAAACATGGCTCCGAAAAAAGGAGAAGCGTCCGAAGATCGGAACAAGAGATTTGTTGTGGCATGATGATAACGCCACCGCATGCCGCCGTTAAGACAACTGAGCTTTTCTGTGAAAATTGGATCAATATTTTCACGCATCCCCCCTATTCTGTAGACTTAGCGCCTTGCGACTTCTTTTTGTTCCCCACAATCAAGAGAAATCTCAAGGGTGACGATGATGTCCTAGCAGCGTACAACGCTAGCATTTTGGAGCTGACTGATCAGGACTGCTAAAAATGCATGTCCAACTGATTCAGGAGGGTGAAACTTTGTTTAGAAACCGACTGAGAGTACTTCGAAAAGTGGTAAAAAATGGTCTTCATAAGATGCGTGCAGCGTTCCTGGTTAAAAACGTTTAGAGTACCCCCTCGTATAGTCTTGGCGTGGTAACTTGCTCGCGTGACGTTGTGGCTTTGAGAGAGGAGTAATAATGGGGTGCGACATTGCGAGTCTCTCTATTCGTGAAATTTCGGACGATGGGTGTTGAATAGCGAGGTTCATAAACAAAGAGTTTCAACAGGCAACAGGAGTCTGTGTGCATTGCAACACTTTGTCGCATACAAGCCAAAGTTCTCGCCAAACAAAAGGGCTCCCAGACTCCAGGATATCTGGAACGCCAACATTGGACTGTCCAAGCATGGAAAAACATTTGTAGAGTGACGAATAACGCTACACTGTTCCAGTCGGATGGACGTTTTGGATATAGCTAATGCCAGAGAAGGGTCTTTTACCGCAGTGCTTCATTCCAACCGTGAAGGGGTGGGAGTCAAACGTGTAGGGATATTTTTCACGGCATGGCTTAGGAGCCTTGCATATGGTTGAAGACAATTTAAGCTCCTACAAAGATATTTTGAAACAATCGGGTGCTTCCTATGCTGACATGGCTAGGCTCTTGCATCCATACCGAAAGGTGTTTATCGGTACCTCCTAGAAATGACTGACGAAATTTTAGCAATTGGTAGTTCAACAGGATATTACCTGAACGTGTTCAGTCTTAATGATGTCAGCCAAAGTTAGGGGTGCCATGCTGTACGTTTACTGGTGTTGTCTACTAACTGATCTTATTAGAGATGTCGAGACAAAACATTTGAATTTTCTTATAAATTTCATATACAGGGTGTTTATGAATTCCATTGCCAGACTTGGAGAGGTGGTAGGGAAGGTCAAAACTAACAACTATTCCGAATACCATTTTTCCCACAAAAAACGCTGTAAACGAGTTAAAAGGGTGTAAAGATTCCGACCAGCCCCTGTGAATGCTGCACTGCACGTAACCCACAGAGCTGCATGCAAAGCAGGAAATCAGCAACGAAAGCACTAATTGGTGAATCAGAATGCACGGGTGACACATTCCTCATCGAGGGTGACCAGGCAGAGTCCGTGAAGTACGTGCAAGCAGAAGCACCACACTTGCAAAGATCTCAAATGGAGAGATGGCAGATATGCTCATGGCAATGCACGAGAAGCTGCAAGGCTCCACCTCAAGAGGTTCCCTCGTAGACGACATCCCTGTCGTGCAACATTTGTGGCGATTAACCGACGATTACGGGAAACGGGACAATTTCTACCCAGCCGGCATGACGCTGGTTCTCCAAGGACTGTGCGAAAACGACGTGCTGCAAAGATTTGCAGATAACCCATCCACAAGCACCCGTGCAGTTGCACATGATATGGGCATCAATCACACGACTGTATAGAACATTCTACATGAGCACCGACAACATCCTTATCACCAACAGAAAGTTCAGGATTTGCGACGTGGAGACTATGTACCACGCGTGGAATTTCCTGAATGGTATCTTCAGAGAGTTACTACAATCCTACATTCGGCACACTTGTGTTATCTTCGGATGAAGCACGATTCACCAAGGAGGGCATGTTCAATTGCCACAACTGCCATAGTTGGGACGAACATAACCCTCAAACCACACACATTTCCAGGCATCAGGAACGCTTTCATGTCAACATTTGGGCTGGAATTCTACATGACCAGATTACCGGACCGCATGTACTACCTCCAAACCTGAATGGAGAGCATTACCTCACGTTTCTTCAAGATATCCTGCCTGGCAGCGATTGAGCACCAGCACATTTTACCCGGGGTAGTGCGTGAGTTTCTCGATCAAACCTTCCCTGAACGTTGGATAGATAGAGATGGCTCCATTAACTGGCCACCGAGATCACCGGATTTAACGCCGCTGGACTTTTTCTTATGGAGTCATTTGAAAAGCCTGGTTTATGTTATTCCAGTGGCCAGTGTTGACGAGCTGAGAGCAAGAATCTTTGACGCCTGCAGAGAAGTTCAGCAAAGACTAAAAGTGTTTGAGAGAGTGCGACAGAATATGCAACGGAGATGCACGTCCTGCATCACAGCCCAGGGTCGCCACTTGGAACAGTTGTTCAATGTAACATTGTAATAACCGTTTCTGCATTTGAACAAATAAATTGTCCGGCGCTGCATGTCATGATTCACCAATTAATGCAGAAGCCAAATATTTTGGGGAAAAAGTGCAATTTATAGTCCAGAGAATATGGTAAATAAAATATAATTTTTCCGTATCTGGGTACTCTCTTTCCATTATTGTAGAGTAGTGTAGGTCTCGAGCTGTGCTCAGTAAATCTCTATAGATGTATAAATGCCATTTTGTTCTCTTTGCAGTTAATTATAGCAGTGAGGAAAGTTCTGTAGCATAATTCTACATATTGTCTTCACTAATGTCCAAAAATAAACTTAAATACAGCAAATAAGCTTACTGACAGGTAAGTACACGAAGTTGTTCTACGGACTTTTTTTGCGCGCAAGCATACCTTGGAAGCGATAGCGTTGCGCGGCGGCGGTAAGGGAAGAAGCAAAATCGTTAACTGCGGGCGCCAAAGAATTGCAGTTCGAGCAGTGTTATTAAGCACAAAACTTTAATTTTGCTGTACAATTATTCGTCTCGAAATAATTTATAAGATGAGGTAAGCATCCATGAATACTATTTTTATTTATAATTATACAACACCGCGATACCTACCTCCTCGCCAATGCAACGTATCACTCGACAACATTGCCCTCGTTTCACATGACGCCAGTCTCGGAAAATTTACAAAGATTACCGAATAAATTAATAAAATGAAATAATAAATTAAGGAAATAGTTATTAATTATATACAGATTTTTATACTGGAAGGCAATTAGTTAATTTTAATAATCTATTTTTAAACACTAAGTTTGTCTAGAAACTTGAGAATCCATTCAATTGTCGTCTGCTGCTACTTTCATTGCTTTCATGTGAACTGGATTCTTGCTTATTGTAGTAGTGGAAGAAAGAAGTTCCTTCAATATGCATACGCTTTAACTACGGCTTTAACAATGTAGTCTTTCTATTGTTAGAATGTATTCTATGGCAATGTGTGCTCAAACTTTCGCATTTTCTTATTTTGCAAGCTTCAGATGAGTAACATATTTCAATTGGGTGGGAATCTGTGAGATACGTGTTCGTGTAATTTCCTTGTAAATGAGATTTCATTTAAGCTGAAGTGTGTCTTGAAAGTGAAACAGTGCCCTCAAGTCAATAGTCGGACGTGGAGGGCAACTGGAAGATTGGAAGCCAATCAATCTCAAGATGAGGTTGCAGGGTAACTGAATGTCTCCAGGCAAATAGACGCCAGCTTTCTGGAGAAAATTACAGGGACTGAAACAATAGCCAGAAGACCAGGAAAGAATGCCTAAGAAGATCAGTATTTGGTTCTAACTGCCCCTGCTTTTGGGAGTATAACAGCGAGGGTACTGTGGGGATCATAATGTCGAAGCAAATTCTATAGAACATATCCGGAATGCCTTGAAAAGGGCAAAAGTAGCACGACCCTCTCCAAGAATTCTTAATAGAGGAGTGGGATTCACTATTTCAAAATCTCGTAAACAGCATAAGCTTATTATAGCTATCAGAGATGGTCATACTCCTATTGACCGCTCCATGGACTACTGCATAGTTGATTCCTAAGCCTCAAAATGCATGCTTCATGATCGTGAATGATTTTTTGCAGTAATCTGTTATGTAGTGTTCTGTAATGCATCAATGTCTTTCATATGAAGGTTCATTAAAATTCGTTGTTTACTTTATTTTGAGTGTATCGATTTAAGTTTAATATTCTTAACCTTCAAAGGTGAATATCCTTTGACCTTTGAACTTTATCATTTCAGAGTACATTTACATTCAAAAGACCAAGACCCCTTTAAGTTTTTTAAAACCCTTTATAATTAATTAAAAAACCATTAATTACGTTTCAAAATTTTTCTCTTCATACTCAGATGTGGTAATTAAAAACGACGCATTTAATAAAATATGAAAGGACGATGTTAGGACATACTTGAACATCGCTCGATCACATAACACTAATTAGCTCTTACAGCTGTGTACCCGTTCTAATAGTCACTCTGCTCCTCGCTCTTCCTCTGTATGAAAAGGACAAATTAGGTTTTCTTAATTTAGACCCAAAAACGTCCAAGTTTTGCGCAACAACACGACGGCGATGCAAAAGACTCCATTCGTCGGTTGCGTTGGGAGTGGACGCATCAATATCTGAATGTCACTTCAAATCAGGGACGTTCCATTAAACTTTGACCCTCGAGGGCAGCCACGGAGGAGACACGGGTGAGGGATCCTTGCGCAATTTTCTGAGGGGAGCCTTGTTTCTATGGTAACCCTGAACTCACGGAGCCATCCTGAAAAGTTTCCTTTTTTTAATATATATATATTGTGAAGAGCACTGCTACACTTACGTGAAAACCAATTCGTTCTTCTACTCATCGCTCCATCGTCTCCAATCCTTATCTCAAACCGCAAAGCAAATAATAATAAACAAGCAAACCATATTGACTTGAAGAATAAGCATCCTCAAAAGGAAATAAAAAAAGGAGAGCAAACTCGGAATGCCTATGCAAATGGATGTTCTTTGAGTACGCTTTAAAAAAATTAATCACGTAAAAGCATTTTGATTTAATTTCTTGGCTTCCGAGGTCGAGAACTTTACTCCGGGGACTATATTCAAATCCTTGAGAGGAGAAACGAATTTAGTGGCTTTTATTAAAAACGAGAAGTCTATCCTATGTTTGCTTCAATCCTTCTTGATGCAGATTGAAAATTCTAGTTAACTTATTGCATTCAATTTAAGCACATTTGTGGGAAGTCGTACTAAAAAAATAGTATGTGTACGTTCAGGCTCGCCTGTTCCCCTACTGTTTGAATGCCTTGAAAAGATGTTTGCATACTCATATAAGACTATATTATAAGAAGAGTTATTATGTTATGACTTTGTGCTGTAAATCTGCCTGCATGGTCTTTAATAGATAATTTCAGGCACAGTACTTGTAATGCAGTTAAACTGGGTGCCATGGTGTGTAACTAATTTTTGCTTTATGGGCAATGTTATTTTGTTCTTTGCCATATTGATTAGTCAAATATTGTAACTTTGTGTTTCATTGATGCTTTGATCTGTGAGTTCTTTCTCATCATTCAACTTAAGCTGGAATTTTTTTGATAGACATTTCATTGTCTATTGTAAGATTATTAAGAGACCTTTCCTTTTGTAGTGTTTCCTGTTGAGTATTTTACTCAATTAGTGTTTTGTGCAGATGATTCTGCTAAAACTGAGTCTCTGATGACAAAAAGCCATGTGTTGCTATAGTGCAAACTGTGATAGTAGTTCGCTATAAGCTTTCTATCATGTTTATGTAACATGTGTAGTTGATCAATAAGAGTCAGTTGAGTTTCTTGAATTAGAGGATCTCACACTATCTTTGATGAGTACCTTAAAATTGGTTTCAATATTGTGTATGGAACATTCCTCTTTGTAGTACCTAATAACATAGTAATATCCTTCTAGTTTTGTTGAGCACAATCTAAATAATGACATGTGATTAAGCCTTTCTCAACCTTGCTGGTTATTCAGTCTATTTTGTATTTCATGTACACTGATCCAATTGATTCTGAAGAGACCCTTGGTGTTGGGGTGGTCACAATACAATTTGGATTCTCAACTGTCCCCAGAAGCAATATACAGCCAACGACCAAGAAGCCTTTGGAAACTTTTTCTTTGCATTAAGCATAAGGTCTCTGACCTTTGTCGTCCTTGTATCGATAGAGTTTTCTGGCATTCTACAGCGTGCTTACTGCGTCCAGTTGCTTTATGGCAACATTCAAACCAAGAAGGATGCGTTTAGTTATTGGTTGGGGTCTATTCTTTCGTTTTGCTAGACTTTTGCTCGAACAGAATGGTCACGTTTGATGCCAATTCTTTGGACGGTCTCCGTCTTCAGGTGGCTTGCTTTGCATCTTCTAATAATCTTCTTCTCTATGCCGGACTTGCTGACGACCAACTAATTTACGTCCATTATCGAGGCCACTTGGTAGCGTTTATCGAAAAAGTCATAACGCATTGTTGCGTACAGAAATAAAGGCGTAAAGCGTGGTTCCCACATGCGTAAAAACAACGGCAGAAATTACAAAGCAGAAAACGTTTTGACATCAATTCCTGCTTTCGTCTTTTTGCCCGACAGAAAACTCCTGTTTTTTTTTTTATTTGATTGAGTCACAGCCACAAAGATATTTTGTCGGGCAAAAAGACGAAAGCAGGAAGTGAGGTCAAAAAATTTTTCTGCATTGTGGTTTCTACCGTTGTTTTACGCATGTGGAATCCACGCCTCACTTCCTGTTTTCGCCTCTTCTGCCCGACCTCAAATTTCTGTTTTTTTGGAGTTGGGTTGAGTTCAACTTTTGTGGCAGAAGCAGGGCAGAAACGGTTACTCAGCCAATAGAAAGCAATCTCTGCAGTGACGTCACAGTGACGTCCAAAAATAAAAATGTCGGACACTCAGCTCACAAAGGTGAAGAGGTTGAGAAAGAAAACTGATGTGGAAGCGCTAATAGAAGAGGTGTGAAATATATATTTATTAATTAATTAATCAAATTAAATTGAATAAACAACAATTGAATACAAAAATTCGATATGATGATTGATGAGGAATGAACGTACTGTGTGCAGTCGAAGCCGACCGTTTACATCGATCGATGGCTTCGGTGCAGTGCTTTTGTGTTGGGCAAGAATGCCAAAGGATGGCGCTTAGGTAGCAGACTTCCGATGTCTTATCCTTTCTGCTCTCTTCTTTTCTGCTAGTGGGAACCACGCTTTAAGCCTGGATTCCACATCACCAGAAAGTACTGGAGAAACAGATAACAGAAGCTCAAATGTGACGCCACTTCCTCTTTATAACGTACTGCTCGGCAAATTGTCAGCAGAAAGGTAAAGTAGACAAAATTTCAATTTTTAAGTTTCTGCAGTTCTTGCTGTTGTACATTCAGCCAATCACATGTCTCGCTTTCTGTGATGTCATGAACTCAAGTGAAAATCAAAATATCAGAAACAATGATGAAGCGAAACGAAAAATTAGAAATATTTTGTAAACAACCGCAAGAGTCCGCTGCAATCTACAAAACTGTTCCGGATTTCTGAATTAGTGGAAACAAAGTAGAACAGAAGGCAAACAATAGTCTTGTTCTCTTTGTTCTCTTTTTGTTGTCTGTTAGCTGTTTCTGGTAATGTGGAATCCAAGCTTTATACGACACTAGAGATTGGAAAAACAATGAACATCCATCATTCAAGCGTTCATGACCACCTGAAGAAGCTGAGCTACGATATTGGGGTCCGTCATGAACTCAATGATGTTTATTTCATGTCGCGTATATGCTCGACGTGAGGAAAACGATCATTTTTGGAAGCGTGATGAGAAGTAGATTGTTTACAACAATGTAATGCACAACAATATGAACGAACCCATCATTCAGAAACGTCCAGAGCTCGTTAATCGTAAAGGGGTTGTGTTCCATCACGACAATGCGAGACCACACACTTGTTGGATCGCCCTTCAAAAATTATTGCAGCTTGTATGAAATGTGCTGCACACCATCCACATTCGCCAAATCTTGCGCCGTCGACTTCTACTTGTTTCGAAGTCATTTATGGACATCTTCAGTTCTTTTATAAAACTTGTAATAAATAATGAACTTGTAAGCTCATTTGAGCTCATTTTGAGAAACCTATTGAAGTAAGTTTCATTTAACGGATCTTTATTGAGGGCACTTAATATTATACTTAAAGAGTACTGGTTTTTATTTAAAAGTATATGCGATAATTCTATCTTCCAAACTTTAACAGTTATAATCCGCAACGAAATCTATCCAAACTTTATGCGCACACATGTGATTTGAAAATGAAGAGTGAGTGCCTCTTATCTAACTAGCACGCGTCCATTGTTCATCCCATTGCCTACGCAATACACCAAATTCGTCGATAGCAGTGGGATTAGCGCAACTTAGCCCTAAGTCAGTATTATTGCGACTGGAATTAAGTTAGCAAGGCAGGAGACTCTGAATGACGCACTGAAACGAAAGTAGAGAGATAGCGGGATTATCGTCAAAAAGGAAGCGTGTGAATTGCTATTAAGAGAGGAACTTTTAGAAAATTTTGTCTTTAGTCGAAACAATTTCTGAAATTACCTTTTCCTCCCAATCTTTCTTTCAGTCACTTAACACTCAAAGTAAGAGCTCCTTTTAGAGTCGAAATTGAGAAGTAAAAAAAAAAAGGAAAGGAAACGTGAAGATGGAAGAAGAGGAAAGTATCGCATTTAATAGAATTCGTTTCCTATTAAGAGGAGATGTTCAAAGGCGGAGGGCGCCGCTAATTGCGCTAATGCCAGGCGTTGCAACGGCGTCAAAAAGCTCTCTTAATCGGATTCTCGCGGATCTCCGAGCTTTTGGCTCAAGCAGCTCAGCTCCGTCTAACTCTTCGATTCTGGTAAACAGCAGAGCGTATGCTTTCGGGAAGGGACACTCGAAGTCAACAAAAATAAAACCGTTCCTTTTTACGTAAACAAGAAAAGACGACACTCAAACTTTAAGCAACTTTTAACTAGGAGGGAACGAACATGTTGGAAAGCTATTTACCGAATGCGCTCAACTATTAATGAAATTAGAATCGCTGTAAGTCGAAACGCGAAGGCAAGACGTCAACTTATAAATGAGATGAATTTAAGTATTAAGTTTAATTTGCATTTTCAACATTTTAATTTAATTTTCGATGCAAGTGCCGCTCATTTCTAACGAATGAGGAGGCGAGATCGGGTTACCCGATTCAGCAAGCATTGCACTTTCCTACATTATTCAACATCCCTCGATAGGAAGGTCCCTAGTTCTATTCCGGACTATGATTTTATTTCCTTTTATTGGTGCTAATTGTTTATGGAGTTAGTTTTCGTCGAGAACTTGTGAAGACAACATCCTCTCATAAGGACGTCCAGTCCAGCAACAGATACCAGACACTGGAACCAGGGAATAAGGTTAATGGGAAGCGAAGCTCCCGCTGATTTTTGATGCCCGGAAACAACCAGCGCACCAAGCGAATGAGGCGAAATGGCTAAAATTGAAACCGAAAGCAATAGCATGCTCAATGACTTTCGCTTGGCCCCTGAGAAACCTTGGACCAATCAAACAAAAGGTTTAAATAATTTCAGTTTTCTCGCCGTGCATTCATATCGCATTTTCGTATCATTAACACAATAACAAAGAAAATTATATAATTATTTCTAGAAATTAATTTTAAATATACGTGTATACTGAAAAATTTTCAAATCATTTTTATCAAAAATGTATATATTTTATCCAATTTTAAACACACGATTATTTTATACTTATTTGAAACAAAAGTATAATTTAATTACATATCTATTCTTAAAAATATAATTTTTCATAATTTTAATTGATTCAAATTTCGTAATAAGTTATCAAATTAAATTAGATATCTTTGTAATTGCATTAAAGATACGAAATACTTTATGAATTCACAGCATGCAATAGTGCAACTGATTGGCTGTTCTTCAGAGGCAAAGCGCAAATCTCAAAGTCAGTAAGAGTTCATGTCCAACGATGTTTCTGTCATTTATCGGACTTCAGGGAATCAAAGGTAGAAGTTCGGGAAGAATTTTCACATCCTCACAGAAAACTATCCATTCGAACAGTGTCAATCTTAACTAAATTATCGGAAGCATTAAAAGAAGTACTGTAAAATGGGAATAAGACCTCAATAGGGGGTTGAACAGAACAGCCAACTCTTGAATGCTCATGGGATGGTTGTCGCACTTGTACAATAGCGGAAGCTGGTACCCATTTCGCCTTGTCCGCTACAGAATGCTGGCGCTGTTTTGGCATCAAAAATTTAGCATTGGAACAGTTAGAGCTTCGCTTCCCACTAACGTACTTCCCTGCTAGAACTATGGGACTTAGTCGCTCGAGTAATCCATGACCGTAATTTTTGGATTATAATGCGCACCTATGTATAATGCGCATCTAATTTTTTGTGGTTTTGGAAAACTTTCCTGTGTATAATGCGCATCCGTGTATTATGCGTACCCAGATTATTGTAAAAAAAAATCAATATCATATTACAAAATATGTTATATCATAAAATCTTGAATAAAGGCCGGGTATTCAAATAAACGCCAGTCTCGATTAAAAGCTGGGCGATATTTTAAGAATAGATTAAACGCTGGGTCTCATATAAAAGCCGGGTCTCATTGGCATCGAAGATGATGAAGAACTTTATAATAATGAGGCAGTCATCTCCAGCGATTCTGAAGCAGAAGATCATATTATCTAATGTGTACTAGATTTCCGAAATTTTATGATACAAAACTTCGTAAGATTTAAAATTTTAGTTTTAATAAAGAAAATTTTCACTAAACGCCGGTCTCGATTAATCGCCGCGGGGGGGGGGGGCCAGGACCATTGTGAGAAATAAACGCCCGGGCTTCTATTCAAGATTTTACGGTATCCCATACAAAATAGCATCCTATACAAGAACTTTGCACTTAGTATGATGGCTCACAATAACTTGTATTGAATTTTGAACAGACTGGGTATTTTTTTTAGAATAAAGAAATTTTCACGTACAGCTTGGAATTTCACATCAAAATCGGAATATTATGCGCACTTTTGTATAATGCGCAGTGATGATTTCTTTAACTTTTATTGCAGGAATGATATCGATCCTTAACAACCTCATCATACCTTACAGGGTTCTCATATTAAAGAAATATTTTTTTAGCAATAACCTGCAGTCATACCAGTAAATAAAGAATGAAACGTTTTGACATGGATCCTTAACTTAAAGAAAAGTCTCGTCGTCGAAACATTTGCGGTTGAGGGAATAGCAAATAAAACGACTGACAAAGTAAATAGAAGGCATATTAATAAATTGACAACTATTTACTTAAATGTCACGCGCCCCCCAATTTCAATCTCGCGTAATTTACTTTTCTCGCTCAATAACGGATCAGCTCGACGACCGATTCCACTTGTTGCTGCTTCCACCGCGCACGCTCCTCTTTTTTTTTAATACTTCGTCGGCTTTTGTCGTTGATCGCGTTCCATTTGGTATACCTACACCGCCATATATAAATAAAAAACGAACAGTAAATAAGGTAATTTCATTACAATTATTATGCACTGCCTCGCGTTGTTGCGTTTATTCGAACGACGTCCTTCCCATTCACGTGGAGCCTAATCCCGCACGTGGAACAAATCCTCTCCCTTTTCACGCGCAATGTTAGCAATCCCAACCGTGTTCAATGTGATGTGAGGGAGTAAAGAGAGGTGGGGAATGGGAGGGAGGGAGCGCGTTGGCAGCTTCTTCGCCGACTGCCAGCATAAATAACGAGCGACTTCCACCGAAAGCTAATGCGTCACGAGCGTCGTCGTCGTCGTAAAGATTTTGAGGCGCGAGCGAGCACTAAACCGAAATGAATCGTGGGAAAAGGCAGGCATTGTAGAAAAATTTTTAAAATTATTTCCCCCTTGCAGGCAGAAGGAAGCCTAGCGTGGTTACGAGCGCAAACCCTTTGTTTTAATTCGCTCACGTGAATTCCAACGTCCGCCCCCACGTGCCGACCATTCCTAAACAGAGCCTGTAATAACACCCTCACCCCCGCCTTTATATCCACTCATCCACCTCCCAACACCACTTCTTCACGCCTTCAAAACTGACCCAACCCATCCCCGATTCACTTCTGTCTACTCCTAAACCAAGCTCTTCAATTTGCCAATTTCACAAACGAGGTTCGCTCTTCTGATTGAACAAATTTAATTTGCTCAATGTAAACGGCGCACAAAGTGGCTCGGCTTTATTGAACATATTTAAAATGGCTATCATTACTAAGTTATACTGACCACGCGAAACATTAACTTCTTTTTAAATAATAATAACTTATTACCACGGATAGACCGAATCATAGCAACACCCTTTATCGGTTTTGTACATTAAAAAAAATTTTCATTGCTGAACTTTATGTTGTTTTTTTTTATATTTCTGAGAATACCAATGATTTGGCCGTCTAACTTCGAGACGAATCCAAATTGCGTGCAGTGAAGGAGGAGTCTCTTTGAAGATCAATGTTCACAAGCTGAATTCATTACGAAGGGGTCTCAAAAGGATAATAAAATTTTAATTATATCGAGAAATTTTTTTTCAGTATTTATGAATGAAAAAAAATTAATTCACTCTTAGGTCACCGCTATCTTGAAAGCATTGAAGATTTCAAACCCGTCCAGAGTATATTACCACAGTTCTGTATATACGAGGATGATTCAAATGAAAACTTAAAAGTTGATAAGATTGAGGTTTCACGCGATACAGCAGAACACTCAACGGTGGGAAATGACAGGCCTATTCATGGATGATGATATTGAGGCTCGACCATCCAGGGGAAGCTGAAGGGTGGTTTTCTTTCCACCCTGGTTTGGAATCTGGTTGTAGATGACCTCATTTCTAAGCACAAGGATCACAGTGTCTACACCCAAGGTTACGCAGATGAATGACAAAGTCATCTACGTATCAGGGATTGATAAGCATACATTGTTGGACCTTATGCAGGAAGGCTTGCATTGTGGTCAAATGTGGTACATGTATTTACCTGCAAAAGGGAGACTAACCTATATACTCGTGTATAAGTCGAGGGTTTTCTAAAAATGATCCCTAAAAACCACGTTCGACTTATACACGAGTCAGAGTTGATGAAAGTTCTTAAAAGTGGAGGGCTCTTATAAGCGGAGTTTTCATTACAAGCGCATTTTATTTACTAAGTTACTGTATATACTCATGTATAAGTCGACGTTTTCTATCCAAAAAATGACCCCCTAAAAACCACATTTGACAATGTGGATGATGAAAATCAGACTGGCAGTGAAGTTTTGTAGTCTTGTAATAGTTATAAAAACTGCTTGTAATAGTTGTATTATATACGTAAAACATGTTTTCCTCTCAAGTATTTATAAAATTTTCCCTTTTGCCTCGACTTATACACGAGTCATACTGTTTTTCACTTTTGGGAGTCAAATATCGGGAGTCGACTTATACACGAGTATATAGGTAATCAAGTACCAACGTTGTTCGGGAACAAGAACAAACTGCCGAAGGAAGTCAAGTGTCAAGGGGGTTACACTTGACAGTAGATTGACTTGGAATTAACATCTTGATATTAAATAACGAAGCAAAACTGGGAGTGTATCGTTGTCCTAGGAAAATCTTAGGGTCTAAAACCAAACATGGTGCATTGGCTGTATGTTACGACCATTAGGCCCATTTTAAAGTATTGTGCTCCGGTTTGATGGCGGAAGACTGAGCAATTGAACCGTGAGAACTAGACTGGCTTCTCTTCAGAAAATAGCTTGTCTGGGAATCAAGGGTGCTCTGTCGACCACACCAACCAGAGTCATGGAAGTAATACTCTTCTTGGTTCCACTAGATATTTATATCCGTGGAGTTCCCAGGAAAAGTTCTTATCGTTTGGGTAATCAAGGATTATGGGCGGACTTCCCAGGGGTGAAGTCTCATACCTCCATTAACCAGATTATGACCAACCACATTTTACAAATGCCCTCCGATATTATGGAAGTACATTCTCTCCATAATTGACTCCGTAGCAGAGTGGGGGGGGGGGGGGCTTAGGCGTTTCTCCAAAGGGTCATTGCTCCAAATGCAATGGCAAAGCAGGCTCGGGTATTTATTGCGGCAATCCCAGAATTACAGTAGTCATTAGCAACTATCTACAGGTATGCATTGACAAATCTTATTAAATAAGGCGATTTACAAACTTAGTAACAGTCAGGCGGCCTTCAAGGCCATCAAATGAACCAAATTAACATCCGAATTAACTTGGAATGCAAACAACTCCTGCAGGACCTGATTCTCCAACATCGTAACATTGGAATGGATACCAGGACATAAAGGAGTTGTAGGCAACGAGGTAGCAGATACCCTCGCAAAGACTTATTGGTGCAGAATCTTTCTGCGGGATCTCAAAGCGAACTGCAGCAAGGGAAGTCAACACATCATTATGTTCACAGAGATGCTTAAAAGGTGGCAACTGATCAGAAAACATGCTTGAGCCGAACATCTTCCATCTTTCAACTCAGCAGAGGAAGGCTATGAATTATCATGAGATTCCTTACCGGCCAAAGGAAATCTGGAGGATGGATATCTATCAGGATAAACCACCGTATAAGAAATTTGGAGAAAGAAACTGCCTACCATATACTTTTCGGGGTAATTCACCAGGAACCTATAGGAAATCTGACTCGCTTGCTTAGCGAAGCTGCTTCCTATAGGTCCTACTGGAACCTGGGTCCGGCGCAAAATTCCCTAGACGGAATAAGCGCCAAGGGAATCGTTGGAATTTTCTTAACGACAACCCTAACCTACCTAGAATAATAATACAGGAGAACATTACTTTTTTATGAAGAGTTGGAAGCTATCTCGCTGCTGAAAATGAACAAGAAACTTGAACAATGGGCAAAACAGTATAAGTGCTATTCCGCGCGCCCCTATTCTCCCAACTTGGCCATATGCCACTTTTTCTTCTTCCCTGGTTTGCTACTGGAGAACAGATTGAAAAGGAAACGACGACTATGCTGGAGAGCCTAAATAAGAAGGGTTTTCAGAAGACAAGCATTAAATACAAGGACGCCATTTTTGAGAGTTAGTTCGGAAACTTTTTGATAGCACTTTGTTCATGCCGCAGCAGTAGCGTTAAGTTGACTGTTCCACTTGCACTATCCACTAAAGAAGAACAGCGTTATTTTTAAACAGTGGGAAATAAAACCAATCGAAGTTCAGTATGGTGATGTCTGTCACTGAAATAAGTGTACGAGGATGCTAGTAAGTTCCAAAAGCTTGAATTCAATACCAGAATCGCAGCCGAGGTCCGTACCCGAGTAATGATGACACCAGAGCACATTGAAGCAGTTGAAGCCATCGTGAAGGAAAATCGCCTCGTAAAAGTGGATGAAATAACCACGCATGAGGGCATAGATCATGGATGTTCTGTAGTTCCACAAAGTGGCTGCAAGATCGACATGCTGATGCCTGCCAAGAACTTTTTATTCCCCATTCCTCGTTTCCTCTGATTATCGCATCTTTGGCCTGCGCACTCATCCGAAAGAATTTCTAAATGTATTTATGCATTTCCAAAGCACGCCGGAACACCTGCATTGAACGCAATGGGGACTGTGTTGGAAAGTGTCATCTGTGTATCTTGTTTGTTCAATAAGTTATAAGATAAAAAATATTTAAGATTTTCCATTTGAATCGCCTTCGTAATATCTCAACAACTTTTTCTAAGAAGTTCTTTACCAACTTTATGTCCTAAATCCAATCAAATTACTTCGCAATTTATGCATACAATATTCCTATTCGATCAGATAAATTTGTTTGAAAGTTAACTGCCATATAACAAAATTTCAAAAATCAGTGCAGATTATGGGTGACATGCTTAAGATGTCATAAGAGACATTATTTTAATATTGCAAATGGTGAGAATAATATTGACCGTATAATTGGCATGAAGTACATGGGAGTTTTGTTGGTTTAGTGCAATAAAAAGAGCGATTAAAGATGGAATCAGGAGGACAGTGTTGCAAGAAGCCGACACACAAAGACGTCGGATTTTGTGAATGGCTGGAGCCGAGAGAAGATAGATAGACTATCTTGATGAACCCTTCAGAACAGCTTCTTTGAAGCCAGACTGCAAGCACGACTTCCTATGCAGTATACCTATATACAAGAGAGACTTATCGCAGTACAAAACCAGGGGATACCAGACAGTTCATTGGCATTCTGTGGTATCCACCAACGAGTCCCGTTTCCACTTGAGGGAGTCAGATCGACGTTAATAATGAATTGATGAAAGGGTACTTCCAAGATCCTCCCTACTTCCCCAACCCCTTCATGATCACCCCTTCACACGAGGTACGTGGAGGATGGCAAAACACAGGATCATGCAGTGTGCATAGAACACTGTTTCTCATATTTACACAAAACATAAGACAACTGGACAAGTCACAAATAAGAAACATACTGGACGTGCACGTACCACATCGAAACGACAAGACTCAACATTAAGACAAATATGCAAGACAACCCGAAAAGGCAGATTAAAGGAAATATACAACATTTGGAGAAAACACAAAGTTTGCGTCTCAGATCGAACTGTAAGAAATCGTTTCCATGAAATGGGGTTTAAATTTTGCAAAGCAAAGACAAAACCATTCCTAAGAAAGAAGCACAGATATACACGACTAGGCCAGGAAATAGAGGAATTGGTCACTGGAAAATAGGAAGAAAATAATTTTCAACGACGAATCCAGGATACGATGATGTTGACGGTAAATTCTTCTGGAGAAGGTAAGATGAAAAGCTTCACGATGATTGCCGGTTAGCCCAAGCTAAACAGCTTCAGTCGCTTATAGTGTGAGCATGCATGTCATTTGTATGGTCCTGGAAACCTGCGTGTAATAACTCGGAGATTTATGAGGAAATTCTTGACCAATTTCTCATCCCGTCCGTTGCAGATCAATTTGGTGACAATGGCTTCATTTTCCAAGACGACAATGCTCCGTGCCATCGCAGTAAAAGAATTCAAGAATATATAAAGAAAAATGAAATCACAATGAAGTGGTCTCCAAATAGCCCTGACAGGAATCCTAATGAAAATACGTGGTGGAAGTTGAAAAAACTGGTAAACGAAAAATATCCTCAAACCAAATCAAGTTTTGCGGTTTTTATTTGACTCACCCTCGTAAAAATGGCTCATTTAAGGTTTATGACATTCTCAGGTCAAGTTTTAACTGACTTGGAAGTTAAGCAACATTGTGGACACTAAATGTGATGACGCTAAATAAAAATTAAAAACCGCATTCTGTTCAATCCAAGCAACAGAATAAAACAAGAAAAATTGGCTTTATGGCATATTTTGAATCAAATAAAATTGGGAATGATCCTAAACTTGTTACTTCTGGTTCTCGTCTTCATTCAGGTTTTTGGCAGTTCTACATTTTCATTGGCAACATTATACGTTTTTATTGGCACAGAGTAAGTTTTCCGAATAGCGTTGGAATGAAAATAGTAGATTACGTGTTCGCTTTTACCTGGAATTTCATTCATGTCAGCCTCTCTTATCTTATACTGCTCTATACAGGGTAATGCTTAATGAATGAACTATTTTACGTATTTTGCACCAAGTAACTACTGCATTTATTACAGAACGACGTGCAACCGTATGAGTGATTAGGAATTCTCTTAATGTTTATATCTGTGCTTGAAGCATATACGTTTGCATTGTTACGCTTGTCCGATGCGCTGTTATTGCAAAATGCCAACGACCTGGCATTTTTTTCCCTTTGGGTGTATTGTGAAGGGCGTTGTTCGTCTGTGGCACAAAATCTGCCAAGCTTTGCTGCTACATTGAAACTACATGCTGGCCCGCATATGGCAAGAAATACCGTATTTTCCGGACTATAAGTCGCTCCTTTATTTACGGTTATAATTTATTTCTAATGAACGACAATAGATAGAGACAATACAGTACATCACTGGATAAAGTAAAGTTCAAAGTTTTATTTAGTTGCACGAAATGCACGCTGCACAGCAACAATGGAATCACTCTTTGCATACTGCAGCACACAAAACGACTTTTTCTGGGGCGTCGCCATTCGCAACTCGGCTCCTATGCCACCTATCTCCACGAAACTTGGATGGTTTACTGGGACCACATACCCCGTTAATCGTTTCAACTTAGATACATGTACACCTCATTCCAAAAGCGTTTTCACATAGGTGAAATGATGTTCGGCGTCCTTGGAATACATCAAGCCACTAAAACTAATCGGCTTTAAACCAGTAAAATTAATGCAATTCGAACTCGACTTCTTGCTTGAACTGATTAATTTTACTGGTTTAATGTTTTTCAAAGAGGCCAAACATTATTCACCTAGTGAAAACGCTTTTGGAATGAGCTGTACGTCCATTAGTTCGGAGATAAGTGCTCGACGCGAGACTTAACCAAATTTCTCGTAAACAAACAACACACAATTTTAAACACAAATATTTAAGAAAATGCAATCCGATATGAAATGCATGAAACTAGAACTTTATTTCCAGATGTTTTATACTAAGTTTTTATAGTGTTTATCAATTAACGAGACTCTAATAAGTTTAACTGCTACACACTCGAAATCAGGTAGGGCTACAATTGTTATGACTTAAGGGCTGTAAGTGGATAATTTTATTTTAATATACTGTATTTATAAAAGAAGCATTTCAGGCTGTTTTGAGCTTGTTAAAAGGCACTTGCACAATATAGAGAATGCGACGTATATATTGTATTTCACGCCTTTACTTGAATATTCGCTAGTGCGACTTATACAGGATTATTCAAAATGAAGGCGCAGATTTAAAATACTGATTTCTAATGAACGACAGTTCAAAGTTTTAAGCCCCTGCCTATTAGTTCCATTCAATTTACAATCGGATTTTAAAACTTGCGTTTAAAGTTATTTATTTTATTTATTTTATTTAGTTCAAATTTTTTCTCGTAAATTTCATATATACGTTTCATTTGCTATATTAGTCGCAGCATTCTGCAGGAGCCAAAATTCGTGAAAACCAGTACGACTTATAGTCCAGAAATTACGGTAGACTATCACCTGGACATTTGCCATGTAAAAAGGCGGTTCCTAATTGAATGCTTGTGATTCATTCATTTTAGAACTACCCTATATTTATGTTACATATATTCATTCTTCTCGAGGCTTCCTTCCCAGAACACTTTATCAATGAGTATAAACAAAAGCACGGGAAAAGTGCAAAGAACGCATAAAACTTAGAACTAGCCTATCGATTAAAGTGCAACTTCCACCTGCATATTGTCCTTTCCCTTCCACCACTGTGAAAATTGTGTTAGTAAGCCCATTTCATAATTAACATGAATGAATATCCTTTGTATGCATTAATCTGCAAATTGCATCGAATAACTCACGGACGAGATGAGACTAAGTTCAATTAAATATTCCATCTTAAATGAGAAGAGGCTTATCTACATCTTAACGAGATTAAGTGACTTAGGCATCTTCGTTCGTAGTGAATGATGATATCGTAAGGGAAATAATTCTTAACACGCTTAGTAGAAAACTCAGCTTCAATAGCTAAGCCACACCCAAACAACATATTTTGTTTGCACGTTTATTTTATTTTAAATTGACTAAAAAATTACAAACCTTTAATCCCTTTAAAGGAACAAAAACCACGCAGTTATTAAATGGAAGGCAATAATTACTCAAATGCTTCGGAATGAGCCAAGTTATGATGGCTTCAATCAACCTTACGGCCAAGTTAATATTCTCATAAATTTGAAGAAAAACTTAATCTGATATTATGTAGAAAAAAAATAATTAAACGATCTTAATTATGCATCGTCATTAATATTACTAAAGGTTAATAAACCGTTTTAATTTAAACTTCTCTCCCGTCAATTTCAGCTCAGCAATTTACATGATAATCGAGATAAACCTGTAAAACTTAAACGTCCCATTTCTCTTCTTAATTATTTTTTTTCTCTTTTTTTTCAAAACTACCACAGGAGATTTAAATTCATTTTTAAAGGTATTAGAAAGGTTAAACCACCGTCTCCAAACCCCTCCTTTTAATGGCCATGCATTTTTAAACTGTTAATTAATGCCTTCGGTGCCAAAACGGTAGGGCTTAATTAATTCTTAATACTATATGGCATTTTCATTTCGTACTCGAGGCAGAATAATTTCATTATGCTGTGAAAGAGGAAAGCCTAAACTCTGTAAATTGTAGGGTTTTAAAGGTACATCTTCATGAATGGATGAAGTTAAACATTTGTAGGATAAGAAAAACAAACAAGCGACGAGGACGTTGGAGAATGGATGTATTCGTAAAGGTTGTTAATTACGGGTAACCAAAGAAATGTGTAATCTTAATTTTGTACGGCAGCCCCAATAAAATTAACAGAATAAATCCAAAACATTTTTCAGGTTGAGATTCAATTTAACTGAGTAAAATATATTAGCATTCCACGCTCTTTCCAAACAAGATGCAGCAAATCTTTTCTGCTGACTCGCTTCGTTTATTTTGGATTTCCATTGACTTAAGTGGCACTGTCTTTCAGGTAAACATAATTCTTTTCAAAGCGAAAACAAAAAAAAAAGCCGAATCAGCATTCCTAAATAAAACCCCACCCCCCATTTTAACTTTAGGACGGAAATTTGTGAATTTAATGGATATATTCGAACTAGAATTAAACCTATGTTTGAGTTTTATCAAGCTGGAATCCGTTGTGCGCTCCAGCTGCGCTACACAAAGCTTTATCTAAATGTTTCAATTGCAAGAGTGCTCAGGTGGCTGTCCAACCTGAGCAGCATAGTAAACAGTGTTCAGCAGCAGCAACATCACCCCACAGGATCACTTTGTAAACCTTATCTATGCGGGAAATTGTGAGAGGATAAAAAAACTTTTAAAACGATTTCTACTGAGACGTTTCGCACTGACGTATCCACCAATCACTCTACGACGGAGGGACAATAAATAATGACATTTCTATTCACTATTTACCCACTTGGGATATCTTGAGCAATGATCTTGGTCACACGGTAGTCCTTCCCGTATGTGCTACTTTACTTAAACAAATCAAATGCGGGGTAACACCAACATTTGCATATGAATTTTGCGTATATGGAATACGAAACTTCGAATAACGTTAAACAAAGACACAGAGTGTTCAGAAAATAAATCAACTGTATTAGGTAATTTTAATAATTTTTTCTCTCTTTCCTCAGGTTAGGGAGGAGCTGAATAACCGGTATTGGTCAGATGAAGCAAGTTAATGCTCTTAATTGTCGAATATAATCCGCATGTATTGCATGCGGCCTATGTAAGACACATACAGGATGGTCCTGAAATAGTTTGTCAAAAACAGGATTGGATTGGGCTCGTCATAAGGATGAAAAAAGTTCGCATAAAATTTAGTCCAAAAATGTATCCTTCAAGAGTTCCACACATTTAATTATCACCTTTTGATCGTAATTTGTGTTTTTTGTTTTAATTAATGTGTTTAACAAGCAGCTTAATCCGTTGTTAAAACACCGAGTTGGCTGATATTCATTCTATATATGGCTGTGCGAATGAAAATTCAAGTTTAGCTCAAAGTTTGTATTGGACAGTGATTCCACTGGGAGTTTTTATAAACCATGTGGCTCCATTTTGGGCTTTTTTGATCCCCTCCCTCCCCCCATGTAGCCTAACATGTTTTATTTTCTATTGATTCCAGAAGCCATTTCTGCTATTTTTTATATTGGTATATAGTGGTACCTTGGTTAACGACAGTAATCCGTTCCAGGATTACCATCATTAACCAAAATCGTCGTTATACAAGGCGCGATAGAAAGAGACACGATTAATTCATTCCGGCTCCTCCCCAACAACCATAGCGCATATCAAATATGCGGATAAAACTCATTTAAAATGTCATAAAAATTCTGTACATATAATTTATTCATAAAATAACGAATGCCTAAATACCGTATATTAGCAAATATACCTCGCATCTTTGTATAACCCGCGGGGTACATTCGCGAAAATACGGTACTTATTTTCGTCATAAAAGCGCATTTATAACCACATAAAATAAAGCAGAGTACACTACGAGGAAAGATATAATCATCAAAAAGCGTAAATAGCTGATACTGATAAGTCAAACATATTTGAGCTTCATCGCTGCCATGTAGCTATTCTCTATTCAACAATATCCTCCCGCGCATGGCTGAGCGCAGGTCGGATAGAAATTTGCTGTGATGCAGGACAAAAAATACCTCCGTGTCAACTGATGAACGGAAGCACATTAACCAAACGTCGTTAACCAAAACAAGCGTCGTTATCTAAGGCATTTCTTTCTTAACAGCCACTCGTCATTAATCAAGATACCACTGTATAATGAACACGGATGATGTTTGCTTTATGTACTTTTTATGAATGATAAATATTTTGAATCAGCAAATGATGACACTATCCACTCCTGTAAATTACTAATCACTGGGAAAACATCCTTCTCAAGTACAATTAAGGGGTCCTTTGTTTCCTTTCTTGTACAGGGACGTCTTCTTCATCGGCTAGTTCAAATGCACCCGCCTTATACAATTCGCTGTCCAAGCACTATACAGGGTGTTTTGAACTCGGTGCACAAACTTCACAGGGTGATAGGTGATAACATACTGAATATTTATTTTTTTACTAAAGAATAGATGGTCCAATTAAATTGCTACAGGGAAAAATGTTGAAAATACTTAACCCATTTCCAGTTGAATTATGCATGCAACTTTTTCTGAGACTCCTGTTAACTCAGATGAGGACTTAGTTCCCAGAATTGCAGTTGCAGCTGGGAAAGCATGTGACATGCCAGGCGTTTTGAAACTGTTCGCCAATCAATGTCTCGACGATATCAGGCATGTGTTACTGTTCGTGGTAGCTCCTTTGAACAAGTACTGTAATCAGTTGTCAATATAAATTATTAACTAACTGTTGGTAACCTTTTCCCCTGTAGCGATTTAATAGTGAACTTTGGACCATCCATTCTTTGGTAAAACAAGTTCGGTATTTTATCACTTATCACCTTGGTAATTTTGTGCACCGAGTTCAAAAACACCCTGTATAACGTATCTAAATTACGGAGGTATTTACGGATATAAATATCCATAATGCTGTTGTGTATTCTGTATCCTGTTTAACTGTGCCAAATAAAACAAGATCGTCTATTTTTGCCCTTTTATCTGCACTTTTTAACCACCCCCGTTTTTCCTTATTGATTTTCTCGACCGTAGTATTTAGATAATGAAAAAAAGCTCTATCTTCTTTCGTTTCTCGTCATTTCCAATCGAATGATATATCACAGGCCGTATGTTGCTTTAATTCTAAAGACCAAGTAACTGCATCCCCACAACTCCGACGCCATTGGGACAATTTCACCCAAACTTCATAGTAATGTACAACGTAGATCTTCCTAGAGGAATCTGCATACCGAATTTCACTCCTTTACATACCTAAATACACGTAGAACTTTCGGTCCCTTCTAACTCCCACCCCCGAAACTCCGACCCTAGTAGGTCATTCAAAACCAAACTAAACAGTGAAGGTGTTCAAGCTGTACATGCCTATAGTAAGCTACATTTCGAATTTCGACCTTCTACCTCAAAAAATGCAGAAATTATGAAATGGACAGACGGACATTGTGAAACCAATAAGTAGCTCCATTCTTCCGCGCTCCCTAAGAACACGTTCTTCAGCATTCATCAATATCTCCGAGAGACTGGTTCTTAAGGGTAGACCTTTTCAACAACTTCAGTAAATAAAAACAAGATTTTTTTCTTCTTTACATGTCCTTCCGTTTAACATGTCATTCAATGCGTCGTAACTCTTGAAGGATGCGGTGTTTTTTTAATTGGATTCGAACCAGGTCGTGGAATTTTTCCTTCCCTTTTCTACTTTGTAATTAAGACATGTTTAAAGAGTTTCTTCAGTTTATTTATTAACTTTTCTTTGAATTGCAGGGAGTGTTTGGGAAATGCAAAATGATAAGTTTCAGCATTTATGAACATGTGTGTTCCTCTTACATTTGCGTTACTTTCTGAATTCCCTTTTAAATATACACAATTTATGGTTAGTTTAGCTTGTGAAGAAAAATGCTCGTAAACTGCTGGTGGAGCAAAATGGTGCTGTATGTTCCAAACTCTAAAGGAGAGAAAGAGAGAGAGAGAGAGAGCGTATGTGTGTGCGGTTTCTCATAAAAATCGTCCTATAATTCCCTTTTTCCAACTCTGACTTCAAGAAATTATCGTCTTTACAGTTTTATTTTTAAACCCTTTTAGGTGAACGTCAATCTCGTGACGACCAATTTCCAGCGAGTGCACGCGTGACAGAATTCGTCCCAGCACCGTCCTTCGTCGTGGTAGTAAAATTGGGAAGGCAATCAAAAAAAAAGTGTTTCTCTTCACCACCGACTATTTCTATTTTTTTTTCCTATTTCTCTCACCCGCCTCTTCACTTTCGCTTTTTTCTTACTCCATCAATAGGAACTCTTCGCACCATTCGTGAATGCGCCACAGAGTTCTAGGTGAGGAGGAAAAAAATAAAAAAAAAAAGCAAACGCATCTAAATTGCCCTTTAATTGAAGGGGTTTGATTTATCTGGAATGTTCTCAGAAAACAGGTGAAATGTCTAAAAAAAAAAAATAAAAATAATCAACGGGAAGGGAAATAAGATTTTTTTGTGTGCCGTCCTACTTTGAGCCAAGGTCGCGTTCGCTACTTCACCAGACGACGACGAAGACGACGCCCATGAATTCAATCGAATATGCGGAGCCGGGAGTAGAAAAGAGTTCCCTCCTCCTCCATCACCCTCCGAGGGAATAGATTCTAAGAAAAAAAAGGTGGTTTGCGTTTCATTCATAAAAAAAAGCATCCGAGTATTCGAATAATACAACAACACAGGTCGAGAAATGAAAGGGGGTCAAGAAGAAAACGATCGTTTGCCCGCAAACAGCAGCAAAACGCACATCCATCAATAAACCAAGACATAATAGGAAAAAGAGTGCAGAAAAGTGAATTTAAAATGGTAAAACGAAAAAGAAAAACATTATTCCATTTACTTATTTATGATTTGATTTTCTTCTTCGTTCAGTTTAAATGAAATTCTTTTTTTCAGACCGACGTGGGGCCTTTTTGTTACCAACCCCTTCGAAAAATCCGTCAACGCGTAAATCGATAGATTTTTCACTCGTCCACCAGCCCACCACCACACCATCAGCCAAGTTAGTGGGCAAAGAGGGAGGGTGCTTAAAAAAAATCGCATGTTGACAAAAGAGTGCGCAGACAAGGAGTAAACGAGGCGAGGTCTTCATCAATGAAATGGATGAAAACGAGAGAGGTGGAGGGAAAAAATGTGGGAACTTCATTTATCTCCTCGTCAATGAGCTTTCGAATCTCAGATGAGATAATCTGAAAGATGGGCTACGGTTCGTCCTTTGAAACACGAAAAAACAACAAATCCTGAGCATAGATCATCAATTCCAATTTCGAGGATTATTCGCTTACAACTATGAAGACTCAGAGTTTTGAAAGGGGATCTCTAGTTTCACATCTGTTTTGCTTATTTTGTAAAATAATATTCAAGAGAAGCCTGGTTTTTCGTTATCAGCTTAAGCTGTTGTTTGCACTGTACTTGATAATACAATCTGGGTTAAAATAGGTGAGCAATACTTCTTGGGTCATAGGTATATTGTAAATGCTCGAAAAGTCCTTCTCCATCAACATTGCTGCATTCTTGGAACTTGTGACACACATTTCGTTTAGCCTCAATTCATTAGCTTGCGTGATAAACTCTTTCAATTCTTCCATATGGGCTTTCCTCTGGAAAACATTCTCTTCTACAATGCCCCAGAAAAGAAACCAGTATGCGTCAGATCGGATAAATAAATAAATAAATAAAAATAGTGTAACAAAATAGTATAATAACAAAACCTGACCCGAATGGTACTTTTGGCTTACCCTCAGGACTAGAGTCGCAGAAAGCAAGATTTTAGGACTTAACCAATCTAAGCAATTGAATAAAAATTAATTAAGCAAAAACTATGGAATGGAACAACCAAAAAGATTAGAGGTCCTCCCCTTTGTGGATTAGAGGTTCCCTCCTTTTTGATAAGCAATTGAATAACAAGCTTATAGACATATGAAGCCGGGTTAAAAGATACACTCAGGCTCTAGATACGAAATTTTCTTAAGAAGCTTTAATAATTGTATTAATGTTGTAGTCAGTATTAAAGAAATACTACATCGATGACAGTCATCTCGTCCAACTTGGGACATCTATCTACACAAGACCTCAAATTAGCTTATTGCTAGGGTTCGGATTTATATGCACTGAAAAGTGCTAAAATGTGCCCATATATATGCCGTAACAAAAGCCTAAATATGCACTAAAAATGTGCCAAAAATTTACTTTCACGCGTTGCTTTCATTGTCATACTTCTGAAAATGGACGATAAATACGAAAACAAATTAAACCATAGCAAAAATTAAAATTTATTGACTTAAACAATCAAAATATTCCCAAATGTTCTACAGAAAAGATCTCTCTACAACAACAGGCTCTAATAAATGGAGTGGCTCTTATAAGCAGAGTGTACATTTTGCGTGCCTTTTGGCCCAATCAATGAAAGCATTTATATTGGTTTTTATTTTAAATAATATACTTAATAGGTTGTAAAATTACCTTTAAATATGCCTTAATAAGCAAAAATACCCAAAATATGCAAAAATATGTGCTAAAGTCTGAAATATGCATTTATATGTACAATAAAACTTAGGCTACGAGTTCCAGAGGTGGGCTAACAGTGTATAAAACATCATTCACATGAATTACTATCTCGGAAAAAAATATGCACTTATTACGTAGCTTATTATAGTACCAATTCACGAGTTCAAAGCAGGACTTATATTTCGAACGGTGTATCAAAAGTCCGGACTCATAGAGAATGTTGAAATGTTGGAGATTCAGACTATACATAGTTGAATAAGTATAATACAGCATACCATACTATCACATCAACCAACATGTCATGCAATGTACAAGGAGCTTTACCTGCAAGGCTCATCAATTTGAACATTTGTTGCCTTAATGCTTTTCCTACCTGAAACAAAGGCTATAATATCGCTATATTATACTATCGTTTATGTGTAGTCTCAATCTGCAGCATTTCAATGTTCCTAGAGACCGGACTTTGGGACACCCTATATATACACACCTAATTCTAGAGGGTAGCTTTTTTTATCATATTGTATTAACAAGTTGTGAGATATTTCAGTATCTAAGCAAATATAAATTACAATAATTTTCTCAGTAAAAAAACTTAAAGAACTGAACTTGAGCTGAATTGATTCCTTCTGGTTCTATTAGAGATACCAAAGTTAACAACACTGTAGAGTTGTATAATGGCAACGAAATATATTAAATTTAAACACAGCAACGAGGGATAAAAAAAAACAACGTTTATATGTAAATCAAATCAATAGAATTGTAAATTTGGAAATGAATTTTATAAGATTTTATGAGAAAAACAAAGTTAAAATCTATTTTTATCCTAATGAGGTAAAAAAGAATCAGCTGGATTCGAATCTTGGAACTTAACAAGAATTTGTCCTACACTTATGGACCCCTGAAATAATTTCAGAGTCCAATAAGATAAAGGTATTTGAGTTATTGTTGTGTAATATAAATATCCTTACTTGGGTTATTTTAATGTCACTTAATGTATCACAACGAACCATCTTCGTGTAACATGTAAAATTTCGTAATAGCAAAATTTGTTCTTACTACGTTGTACTAAAAAAAATGGAATTTTCTAAGGCAATCGACTTTAAATCCAACTCGTTCATTCGTACTAACGTTACTTCACGTGTACATTTATTTGCTGTATATAGAAATTTTTATTGGCACAACCGAAGCATGAAATTGGGTTTGCTCTAAACCGAACTCAAACCTGCGACACTCAACGATTCAGATTTTGCAAAATGTCGTTTGCTCGAATGACAGCGAAAATTCAGTTGATTTAGTGTATGAAATCGAATCTATAGAGAAGATTTATCAATGCGGAAGGTGATGACATAATTATTACAGAACACATTCATGCAGGTTTGATGTGAAAGCAGGTTTTGTGTTATGCGTGCGAATCACAAACACGTTGAGGATCGAATCGCGGAGGAGGAAGAGTGTTGGTTTCACGGTAAGGGTGGCATATTCAAAGTTTCGTACTTACCTATCAAGATACTGGAAGTGTCGGCGGCGGCGTCGGTGCCAGTGGCTAGCAGTACGGTGAAGAGGAAGAAAAGGAGGATCGGCTGCTGCTGCTGCATGGCGTTGTGGCGGCGGCAGTGGAGCGCGTCGGCGAGGGCTAAGCAGCAGCGCTGGCCGGCGGCCTCTTCATCGTCGACGTCGTCGTCGTCGTCGCTGCTACTGCTGCGGCGCCGGCGGTGTGTTCGCGCCCAGATACGAGCCGCTTGTGTGTGGAACGTGACTGTCCGTGTCGCACTGAATCGCTTGTGATGCCAAGGTCTGGCTGCCATGGTGATTCAGGAGGAGCGCAGTTGCCTTGGCAACTCAACGGCCCACCCACGCACTTTCAGAAAAGAAGTGGGCGCTCGAATAATCCAATCATGGCGGGAGAAAAGTAAAGGAAAATGAGCTTGCTTGCAGACGGATCACGTGCGCAATCGATTCTACGGCGACGAACGCTTGTCACTCTGAAAGTAATCATTACATAATTACGTTTCTTCCACCCCCCCCCCCTTTTGAGTCCAAGTGCGACACAAAAAAATAAGCTCCATAAAGCTAGAGAGCGAAATTAATCCTTTCCACTCACTCTTTTTTTGTGAATCACTTTACACGCTACTCTTCGTCTCAAATCTTGGAACTCATAATAATAACTGCAAAGGAGTTTTCGCGAGAATTTGTTACGCGCACCGCGCAATAAGAGAAAAGTTAGTTAAGTGCTAAGACGAGCCAAAAAGCCCATTACGCATCATCATCATCATCACTTCCAAAGAAACGCTCTTTTCTGAATAAACTTTTGTCAGTTTGTTAATGAAGTCTTTTATGCCATCCCATGCCCAACAGTTTTGGCAAAGTTTGGAGCCATTTGTGAATAGTAATCAGTTCTTATTAAAATTTCATCTTCACTAGTAATTAACGATTTCAAAGCAAGTGAAAGAAAAAAACTTTTTTTTTTTTTTTTTTTTTAATTTCGAGATTATTTTTTCCCGTTCCAAAAGTCCGGTCTCATAGGGAATAATGAAATGTTGTAGATTGAAACTACACATCATATGTAAAACTCGTTACTTGCAAAACACAAAATTAGTTTACTTGTTTTCATCTTACTGCGACTCCTTTTCATGCTAATGCTCTAGCGCAATAAAAAAGACCAGAAAGGCCAGTGAATAATACGAATACTAGCGATTCTTGGCTACGGAGAAAGTACCACTTTATCAAATCCACTTTTGGGTACTTGAATACTCTTTTGGGTACGCTTGAATGACAAATCTCCCTAGAGTTTGTACAGGCTATATTGTGAACTAAATAGTTACACTTAGTTAAAATGAAATAGCTTAGGGGCTCTCTTCATCTAAACTCTGCCTTCTTCGCACATTGTTCTTAACAATTGTCCTCTCACCAAGCACATTTCCGAGTCTTTTGTGGATGGCGGTTGCAGCTGTAGATTGTTTTTTCTAGAAATAACTCACGAATGTTCTGTGAGAGTTTTATCCTACGCCATACATCAGCTGTTCAAATTATTGATGAAAATTAGGAAAGAAAATTCCACAGACTGACTTCGAACCAGGAACCTTTGGCTATACCGCCAGTGCGCTAACCAATTGCGCCACTGGGGACATGAAAGCTAAACGCTATTTACATGTCCTTAGGGCTTGGTTAGAGCAGTTACCTAGTCCGTAGGCTGGGACTATCTTTCCTAAGGCGTAATATTCATTAAAGAATAACTCATGAATGTTCTGTGAGGGTTTTATCCTACGCCATATCTCAGCTGTTCAAATTATTGATGAAAAATAGGAAAGAAATTCCATAGCCTGGATTCGATCCAGGAACCTTTGGCTAGATTGGACAATAAACATTTATTTATTTATTCATTTATGGAAAATGTCTAGTCAGGAAAATTGAGTTGTTGAGTAGATCAATGGTGATCTGGATGGTTAACATGAGTTAGAGAACAGCCTAGCACTACAATAAGACCAACTTGAAGGATCGTGACGAGTACATATGTACATAATTGAGAAATTGAAGCCGTTCTAGCAGCATTGAAAGCAGTTCTGATCATTTGGTTATACTATGCTATCTTTATGCGATGTAAGTTGATGTTTGAAGTACTAGCCCAGATAACTACGTTATAAAAGAGGTCTGAAACAACTTTAGACATAATAACGAAGCGAATTTCAGAATATGAAAGATTATATAAATATAAATTTTATATTTAAGAATCAGTTTAAATATTTATTTTTTGGGATGGAGATCTACCAGTATTATCATATTATCAGTTTAAATAACAGTTTAAATATTACTCTGGTCAACAAAAAAAAAATACTTTTTATCAGCTGCTTTGACAAATAATTTGTTCTGATTCCAAATCTGAACTTCAAATTTTTCTATCACGTCAGGATATAAAGTTATCTGGACTTCTTCCCGCTGGACTTAGGGGCTGTTAGCGATGAACATGATGAAAGATTTCACCAAGAAATTAATTTAATGGAGACAAGATACCAAGGCCGTTTCGATCCAAATATGAAGGGTGACTTTTGCTGGTTTCTGAACAGGGAAATTAATGCTACGCACAAGCGCCAGAGCAAATCTTTAAACTTTTTTGAATAAATGCTTTATCTTCATCTACTGTATGGAAATATTTTTATGAGATCTAAGCTAAGTTTAACACCATTTTAAATGTTTAAGTAAAATAATAATGCTTAAGTTTCAGTTGTGTAAAACCGTCTCATTGGTAGTTTCTACAGTGTATAACTCGAGATCCTGACATGATAGAGAAATTTGGAGTTCAGATTTGGAATCCGACAGTCAAAGTAATCTAGAACACCTATATTTTCCCCTTTAGCAAAAATGTTGTTGACTACTGAACTGTAATTTGAATCTAGCAAAAAAATCCAGACTTTGAGATGATTATCTTATTAGATTTAGTTTTGTTCAAAGTCATGCCTCGTTTTGAATACCAGGCTTCTAACCTTATTATGTGTTGGTTAGTTTGTTAATTAATACTTTCAAGTTCTTTGGTTTCAAAAGTATTATAAAAGATATTATCGTCCACGTAACTTAAAAAGTGTAATTTAAAGGCATATGAGACATCATCGAAGATGTTGAAACGACGAACAGAAGAGGGCCGATGCCTTTCCTTGTAGTACTTCTCTCGATGAATTAGTTCGATCTGAGAGATAGTCACTGATTAGGGCTAAATAAGGATCAACCACTTCCATGGTTTGTAAGTCATGAATTGCCGTATCTATAGGAGTAAAAGCATCTCATTTGGTTAATAGTTTTGGAGAAAATAGCAAACGGACATTGCTCTGTGTACAGGTTTCGTAGTACCATTGTGATGTAACCCAAAATATCATTTCACTAAATTTTACTTTAAAAATATTATCACTTTAAGAAAAATTCTAAACAATTTGCAATATATGTTTCCTTTTAATAAATATAAAGTTTTGGAAATTTCCTAACACTTTTCACAAAAAAAAATCTTTAAAAATCATATAAACCGCTCAGATTTTTGAATTTTAAATTAATTTTTTTATAGATACACTGTTATGAAAGTAGCTTCAACTGAATAATGGTGAAAATAAATTTCAAAGAACATCCGCTTGTTTTGCTGGACAAAAAAATGCTAATTATTATTTTTATGTAATATTGTTATTGTATTACAATGCAATTACTTTTAGATGGAGGCTTTTTTTAACACTCGGCAGCTTTGAACTAGGAGGGAAGTGTGGAATCGACCTCCCAAAAAATCAGTCAGGAAACAGCAATCGACTTGCAGTTTCAGAGAGAAGCGCACCTGCCCTTGTCATTATGCGCTTACCTGCCTTTTCATCAATAACGGTTTATTTATTCCAATTTTTTCCCCCTTCTGTTTTTTATGATGACGCTATCAAAATCATAAGAGCCATTCGTTATTAAGCTCTGGCATCTAATTTTAATGAATAAACAAATTTTCAGATCTTATCGCGCACGATGATGAATTTCCGCATTGCTTTCTGATAAAAATAAATCGCATCGAATCAACGACAAGATGACATTGAGCGCAATCCACGGACGCCGTTTTGGTTGGTATAGCAACGGCCACATGACCTCTACTGCGGTGCGCTTTCATTGGCTGTCGCCTACTTCGAGGCGCGTTTATTGGCCGTGAAGATGCTTTCCAAGATGGAGTCCTTACTCGCATAAAGATCAGTTTATGGTTCTTTGAAGAGTCTTTCGTGAACTGTTTCGACGATGGTGGAGCGCTCGCCGCCCGCCTGCCACTTGCGCTTGGAGTGGGTGTACGGATATCGTGGCCATCAATGTCGTAATAACCTGTGGTATAACGCCAATCGTGAGATAGTGTATTTTGTAGCCGGTGTGGGGATCGTTTATAACCCGCGGGAATTTCGCCAGCGCTTCTTCCTCGGACACAGTGATGACATTATCTGGTGAGTGAGTACTCTGGGAATAAAAAAATAGCCAAGGCGATTTTGCATCCAACTTTAATGACTAAGACGCATTGCATAATATTAATTGCATCTGCTTTTAATTTTTTTTTAATGTAAAAGAAAAAATCTTGTCACTGATTAATTTATTACGATCATTACTTAAGCCAGGACTTGCTACGTGTATAAGAAAATCATTTGCAATTGATGAAATAAATAAAAACTTTAAAAACTACGTAGGGTTCATATGAGCATACTTATTTATTATTTTAACATATCATCTACCATTTTATGTTAAAATTAAACCATGACACTAAGAGCAAATCATTTTAAAACTAGTTTCAATAACTTGCATTGTTTATTGTAATGATACACATCAAACCAGTTTGATTTTTTAATAAAAAAAAAAATCATGTCATATTCTATTAATTCTTTTATAGAAGTAATAATTCTATTTTAATTCTATTTCTATTTTCTCATTTTTAAAAGTTATAAAAAGTTATAAATAAATTTAAAAAAAATTATATATGAGAGGATCTATTAAGTGATATTTATAGAGTTCATAAATGCACATCAAAAATAATAAACTTCGAAAAAAAAATTATTTCAAATAAGAAGATAAATTAATTTTTTCAGTCAGTGTCGTCATTTCACTAAAATTTTATCTTACATCCTTATCTTTATATTTTATCCTTTTATTTTACAGTCTTGCAGTTTTATCTCTGCATATCTATCATTAATCTTCAACACACAGGTTGCTCCATCCTTAATACAGGGAGTTTCAAATAAAAGTCCATCCCTGGTCCAACGCTGGTGGCTCCAAAATGAACGAGCTTTCTTCAAGAGCAAACAGACAACTTTTGTTGGCAACTCTGCTCCTATGCCACCTATCTTCACAAGACTTGGATGGTTTACTGGGAGCGCATAGCCCGTTAATTGTTCCAATTTAGGCGTGTCAGCCAAATATCCTAAGAACCATTAATCCAATTAAAAGACTGTTAGTGCAGTTGTATAATAGCTGGCACGTGCCGAATATCATGGTACATCTAGCCCCGTTTATCACAGGGGTTTGGTTCAAAAAAAAAACAAAAAAATACGTGATAAGCAAAACTGTGATAAACGAATAATAGAACCTATGGGGAAAATAGGGTTTCATCCAAAGACCCCCAAGCTGGCTTCTAACTTACCCAAATATTACCACTAAATAAATTTAAACAAACATAATGATATTTAATTTTAATTATTTAATAAGTATACTGTATTTATTAATTAAAATTAATTTAATATTTCAGTACAATTTTATATGCAATACAGTGCAATATATTTACTCCTGGAACGGATTAAGTTCGTGAACCGAGGCAACATTCCCCATTCAAATCAATGTTAATACAATTAATCCATTCCAACGATCAAAAACAGATTTTATCCGTTAATTTTAATATAGGTACAGTACAGTAATTTAAGAATGACGTTAAAGACAGTTGTACAGCCATGCTGTCACTAAGTGTCTAAAAGACAACCAAGTTGTCAAGGTAGAAAGCCCAATGGAAGGCGGCCAGCCGGTTCACAGATCGGGAATTTGTCCTACCCCAACCATCAGAAAGTTTGATGAACACACAATAAGAAATAAAGAATATGGACTGGAGGAGCAAACTCGCAAATAAATGATATTATTTGAAAAAAATGGATGAAAAATTTCTGCGACCTGGATTCGAACCAGGAACCTCGTGTGTCTTGATAGAGGTGTCGAGAATAACATTAAAGATATAAAACCTAAATTGCGAACGATATTCACACGAATACAAAGTGAACTATCTACCTGCGCATGCCTACAATGGCAAGTTAGTGATGCGCCAGTTCGTGAACCGAAATTTGGTGCGTAAAACGAAACAAAAACTGTTGTTCTTAAACCGAATTGTTCGTGAACCGGGGCGATCATGAACCGAGGTTCCAATGTACATGTATGAAATAATCAAAAAATAATAAAAATCACTATGAAAAGTATGCAATGGCATAGCGAGGTGCCCACGATATGGTATTCATTGTCTCGCCCCTCTCTCTCCAGGGTTTTAAGACTAGCGTCCAGGGCATCATGCACCTTCTGCCTCCCCGTCGCTACGCCGCTGAAAGTACGTATCTTAACCCTTTATGGCTTGCTTAACCAGCTCCTGCTCACTGGATTTTCCTTTCTGTTACAGTCATTCAATATCACTAGCTGTGCTACCATCTTGTGGGTCATAATATCGAGGTTCCTTCCATTATCGGCTAATACGAACAAAATTTCTGGTCCCCTGAGATTCGTATTAACAAGATTCCACTGTAATTCTATAAATTTCTTTGCCAGGTTTAATATCGCGACCATTTGCCGACCCATGATAACACGGATCAATCCATGAAAAGCATATCAAGGGTATCACGATAACCGGGATCAGTGATAAACGAGAATAACTGTATTGTAAAGACTGATGTTCAAAGCCAATTAAGGGGTCACATGAACTTTATCTTGGAAACCAAAAAAAGATAGAGTATGAATGTCAATGAGAAACTTGTAGAGCGTGGTCGAATTAGTCTGAAAATCATCATTCCAGAATAGCTTTATCTAGCTAATGTTTGAGAAAAATTGAGACAAACATTTTGTGAAAGCCCAAATTTCAAGACCTTCTATATTGAAAATTTCTGTGACTTTCACCATAAATTCTCACTATTTCAGTTAATTATTCTGTTGTAAATGCAGGCATTTTAATACGTACTTAGTTGTTTCTTCCAAAAGGAGACAAATGGTATTACATTGAATGTAATTGGAATATGAAATTAGTTGTCAGACAACCCCTATTCCGGAATTAGAATATTCTAGAATTAGGATAATATCAATTACTGTTAGATTGTCTTAAAATTTGTAAAATACTTTTACTAAAAAATAAGGTCAGTTCATTTTTAATTACCTTGTGGTAACAATACAGGAAGTCTTGAAATATATTCTTTCACAAAATGTTTGTCTTAAATTTTTTCAAACATTACCCAGATAAACTTTTCTGGGATGATGATTTCCAGACTGATTCGACCATGCTCTACAAGTTTCTCGTTGACATTTTTAAGCCATCTCCTTTGGTTTCCAAGATAAAAATCATCTGACCCCTTAATTGGTGTCGAACATCAATTTTAACAGTAACATGAAATTCGTCATGCCAGTTACTATACAATTGCACAAACAGTTTTTTTAATTGGAGTAACAGTTTTTAGGATATTTAGTCGTTACACTTTATTTGAAATGCCCTGTATATACTCACTCACCAAAAGTCATGGCACACACCTCCAATCAGGTTCCCCCTGCTTCTATTCTCAGAATACAAGACTCCTTGATATCACACCATCATTGTAAGCAAAACTAGCTGCAGAAATGGCAGCACACCTGGAGCTATCCGCATTTGAACGGGGGATGATTGTTGGTGCCAGCACACCCTGCAATTTTCCCGCACAGCTGTTGCAAGGGTCTATTGAGAGTACACCCAACGAGGGGTTACAACCCATGTCGGACAGCAGATGAGCTGCCCACGCCTCATTGATGCCAAAGGTGTTTGCCGGGTCACCCAGCTTGCAACTGCTGACAGAAGGACGACAGCGGGCCAAATCACCATGCGGTACAACCAGGGACATCCCACAACTGTCCGTGACAACTTTTCGGCAAACCTTGGCAGTTGCAGGTTTTGGGAGCACGAGGCCACGATGGATGCCACTCTTGACAGCTGCACATCGTCGGCAACGCCTAGCCTGGGCCAACCAACATCAACATTGGACCACTGAGGGCTGGCAAATGGTTGTCTGGTCCGACGAGTCACGCCTTCAGATGTATAGGGCTGATGGTTGTGTCCGTGTCTGGCGCAGGCCACACACTACCATGGACCCTGCTTGTCAGGTGGGGACCACTCAGGCAGGTGGAGGCTCCATACTAGTCTAGGGTTTTTCTCGTGGCATGCAATGGGTCCATTGGTGCATCTGACATCCACTCTGCATGTTACTTCCTACGTCAATCTGCTTGGGGACCACCTGTACCCCTTCATGAACTGTTTTTACCCTGCGGCGACGGCATCTTTCAGCAAGATAATGCCCCTCCACACTTGGCCCTTGTGACACGACAGTGGCTGAAGGAACATGCTACTGACTTCACGACAATGATTTGGCCTCAGATTGCGATCCTATTGAACATTTGTGGGACGTCATCGAACGATCTGTCAGGTCGTTACCAGCACAACTGGTACATGCAGCATCATTATGGAGTGCAGTGGAGGTGTCATGGCTTGCAGTGCCTGTGGATGTGTTCCGGGGACTGGTAGACTCTCTTCCATGACGGGGTTGCCGCCGTTATCCGAGCCAGAGGGGACCCAACACGATATTAGGCAGGTGTGCCATGACTTTTGGTGAGTGAGTGTATTTTCATGAACAGTGAACAATTTTAGTTTGGTGGAAATCTATTTACAAGGGTTATTCGGAAAGTAAGGTCTGTTTTGTAATAAAAACAAAACTACTATATATACTTTCAAATTTTTTTCTTTACCAGATTCTATATATCTTTAACTATTTCTCCGCAGTTTCCAAGTTATTTAGGGACTTGTCATAGCAGTCAATGTACTTCCGCATGATCACTTCATAGAAGCTACCGCCGGTAGATCTGCTTAATTGGAAACAACTTGACCACCCGCCTTACAGTCCGGACCTTGCGTCCAGTGGCTACCACCTGTTCCGAGATCTGAAGGAGTTCATCGGCCGTCTGCATTTCAGCAATGATGAACAAGTGAAAGCTGCGTGACTTTCTTCACTGGCAGCAGCTTCTATGAAGTGATCATGCGGAAGTACATTGATCGCTATGACAAGTGCTTAAATAAACTTGTAAACTACGTGAAAAAATAGTTAAAAGTACATAGAATCTGGTAAAGAAAAGATTTTGAAAATATATACAGTAGTTTTGTCTTTATTACAAAACGGACCTTACTTTCCAAATAACTCTCAAACTATCATGATTATTAGAAGTTAGCAATTGGTCACTCTGCCTTGAAAATCTATCACTGCTGAAGGCAACCACCAGATGGCACTGACTGACAAAGTAGTCTATTTTCAATATATTTTGTAGCTGAATTGAAGTAAATTTTTTGAAAAAGTGAGGGAAAAAATATTATTCAATTTCACTTAATCAAAAATTAAATTTAGGGAATGTTAGAAGACAGTCTTACAATCCACAAACATTTCTTTTCGACATTACAATTTAAATACTTTTTTTAAATAAACACGTTAATCAACAATCTCATGAAAATTAGTAATAAATATAGAAATTGACAAAGTTAAGATCACACTTCAATAATATAATAATTTGGTGTTTAAAAGGGAATGAAAATTCCATGACGTGGACTCAAACAAGGGACCATGCCTATCGCTGGCACTGCTCTGCCATTGGGCTATCTAGTCACTATATTGAAGTCCATATAGAGACTTCGTAACAGCAGGGCTGTTCATTGTCTGCGAGAGCTCAATTGGTTAGGGTGGTGCCAGAAATAGCCATGGTCTGTTGTTCATGTCCAGGTTGTCGAATTCTTCCTTCCTTTTTCAACACCAAAATCTCATAAAAGACAAAATATGAAAGAATCAATATTAAAAATATTAAAATATTATTTTAATGATAATTGGAGTTGAAGTTATAATAAGCCGGCTTAGTGGCCGAGAGCGCTAAGGCACAGCTCTTATCGTTCTCTAGATCAGCAAGTCGCAGATTCAAATCCCGCTGAAGGCATGGATGTTTGTACTTATCCCTTTACTAGGAATGTTGGAGGACCGTGCAAATCCTCAGTGGGCTGATTCCTTGCTAGGTTGAATTTCAAATAGATCCAGTAGTTATTTAACATCCTTGATGCCGAAAAGGTAAAGGAGGAAAAGGAAAGCAAAGAAGTTATAATAGATCCTCTGTCGAAGTGCAATTTACTTATTCATGATGATTAAGAAAGCACAAAATCCTTTCGAGAATGCGCACGTTGTCATTTCAAGAGCCTTTCTTCAGTGGAAGGAACTAGAAAAAAATCCCTTTTATCTTTACTACAATCATATCCACACTTACATCTAGATACTATAACACCTGAAAAACATTTTAAGAAAATACTGAAAAGTATACAGGGTGATTCAGAAAGGTATGTCAAGAATGAAATACCATGTACAGTTTGTAGCGGGGAACAAAATTTTTTCTATAAACATGGGTCGGGAAATGTATCCTTACAGAGATAATGCAACTTGTACGAGGTAGGAATGACATTATAGTAGGTGTTCAAAATGCCAACCCTGAGCCTCGATGCAGGTGTTTAGTCTGCGGACGAGATTCTCGCGAACTCTGGTGAAGATGTCCAGAGAATCCCTGACTTCTCCACACGCTGTTGGTAAATCCTTTCCGCTTCAGTAGCATTACCCTGTGCCTTGCCGTAGACGAGATGCATGTCCGCCAGCTCTGCATTAGTCAAGCGATCCATTGTACGAAAATGGAGTTACATGTTTCGTTTCGTCTCTTTTAAAGGAGAGAACACGAACAATTAACATGTTTAGATCCTAATTTACATAGACCCTACCATTGCCGTCCGGGTAACGCACATCCATTCCTACCTCGTACAAGTTGCATTATCTCTGTAAGGATGCATTTCCGGACCCATGTTTATAAGAAAAATATTATTCCCCACTACAAACTGTACATGGTATTTCATTCTTGACCTACCTTTCTCAGTCACCCTGTATAGTAAAGAAACATGCCCTGATGAAGGTCTCCATTAAAAATAAGCTTAATTCTTGGCAGTCAGTGGGCTACTTTGATGTCAAAGCCATCTTGTGAGAGCAGTTTTCCCAAGTTAGGCTTTTAGCAATGGACAACAATGGAGTTGACCAATCTCTAACTTCTAATAACCATTCACTATCCCACAGGGCATGTACAATTAAATTAATTTTCATTGTTAGACAATTTTGATTTCCTTTTGTAACAATGTTTAGCAATTGAAATTAGATATTTAATTGGACATGCCCACTTTTTCTTTTGTTAGACAGAGAATAGTTTTTAATCCAATTATATCTTTTCAAATTAAACATTATTATAAGAATTTGCAATGCCAACCAGTGGGTGATGTTTTCTTATCGGACATTTTTATATTAAAATTAAAAATTAATTAATGATTATTATTGAATTAAAATTAAAAAATTAATAAAAACTTTTAACAATATATTAGTAAACAATAAAAATTCAATTTCATAATCTTTTTTGGAGTATTTCCCAATTAGATTTTTTTTTATATATAATGAAATCATAGTCTGTTATTTAATATGGCAAAGAAGATATAATTTGTTTTAAAAAAATTAGTTTCCCTACAAAATTAAAATTATAAATAAAAATTCCACAACCTGGGCTTGAACCAGGAATCTTCAGCTAATCATGGTGACACTGTAACCAATTAAGTCACTGTAGGCATGGACGTAGCCGATGAGAAAGACAGGCCTGGGCACTCAAAAGTCACCTGACCATAATAGTCTGAGCAACAATCTAATCTTCATGGGCTACAGAGCTGGTAATAAATATATATTTATTATAATAATTTTCTGTTGAAATTCCACGACCAAAAAGAGTAACTAAAATTCCATGAAAGTTAAAAAATTATTTTCAGCTTAATTAAAGTGTTTATCATTATTCACATGTTCAAAATTATTTTCCCATGCTTTGCTTATGCTTCTTAAAGATACAAGTCCAAAAATATCGCCGTGGACCTATATCTGGTACCAGGCAATCATTTGGACATGTGCCTTGGTTAACACTCTCATAGAAGGGTCTATCCACTCTTTATTGTAGTTGACATCATTGGACATATTATAGAATCTGTGAAAGAGATGCAATGATCATATAACAATTATATTATGGGTAACAATAGTTAAAAAAGAGAATAAAATAATAAGAAGTGCTGAAAATAGTGTGATATGCAATGTCAGTTTTGGTTTAAGTTATGTGGATCGTTTTATTTATATATATCAGCAATCTGATATTTTTATGCCATTGATTAAATTTTATGTTGTATTATATTATTTATTATATTGGAACGTTGTGTGTTGGCATTAGCAATGTTGAATTGTTATACTGAGTAATGTCAACAATGTCAGGAGTGATTGTATGTAAGTTTTGTTGCAGCACCGTTTCTAGGTAAAGATGCTGAAGTTCTGAAAAACTATAGATAAAAAGGACAGTAGTAGCTATTGTTAATGTTATTCCCTAACAGACCTTGTGAGTGATGGATCATTGTGAACTGATGATATTTGATGTCGATGGAATGACTACCCAGGACATTTTGCAGTGTTTGGCTTAAGTTCAACTACAAAGATGATTTATAAGCTGTTTGATGCGGAATAATGAGCAGTGGCTTATAACCAATAATTTATCGTGGATTTCAGTGAGTGAGTTTATCTGTTAACTCATGGGGAGCCACTGACTAGAACATTGACGCAGCCTAGTCAATTTAAGCAGTTAGGCGGGAATTAGGAACACAACACAATATACTTGAACTATTGTTACACTCCATGGCTGTATTAAAGGAGATAAATAACATAGAAATACGGTACAGACAAGAACAGTAGAACTGTGCAATGTACGAGGTCTGTTCAAAAAATACGTAGACTGTTTGAATTGCGCGGGCCCTGTTGGTCCCAATCAAAATCGCTTGGTGTTGCCATCTTCTGACAGATCCGCTGATTACAAGGCAGTTTTTTGATTGC